>JAQJVL010003851.1:0-53849 GCA_035578905.1 Stictocephala bisonia
AATGTTTTGTTTACGTATTCAACTTTATACTCGAAAATATTTATAAATATTTATAAATGTACGTATCAGTTACTGCACATTTATAAATGTATGTATCAGTTACTGCACATTTATTTATACTTAACATTTCACTTTATTTTCATTCATAATTTATTGCATTAGCAGTATTGAATAAAGAAACCAAATTAGTATACCATCTTTTAATTAAATTATAGCTTTTAATTGTCATTAAATTAATAAATGACAGTTGTTCAAAAACTTACAAATTGTATATATATATATATATATATATATATATATATATATATCGGTTAGTATGATATACGCAGAAACGATCTGAAAAATTTTACCACCCTATTGCATAAAGGTTACTTTTTCAATGAAACTCAAATTTAGAGATTTCTTCACCTATGTTTTTCTTTGTTTTACTATGAAAAATAAACTAGTAGGTTAATTGTTTATTTACGTGGTAAAGTAGCAATTTATAAAACTACTTTATAATAAATAATTAAGTTGATATAAAGAATGAGAAATACAGTTTCATATGTATTATATAATTATGTAAATTTTGACATAGACATATTTTTACATTCCCATTGCGGTTTGCTTTAAAATTGAATAATACAATTTATACGTCAACATGTTGTGATACGTTTTCGTTACAAGGAAATGAATATAATATATACTAAGTTATTGGTATTTTAATAAATACTACTATTCTCTTAGACAGTTCTAGAACATTCGCACTCACAATATTGCCAAACATGTTTAACAAAAGGTAGACAGTAACAAAGCTCTAATAGTCTTAGCACAGTTTCAGACTTGATAAATGGCTTAGTACCAAACCTTGTTTTGCAACTTATCCTTGAAAACATAAGTGACATGGGCGGACACTTTGAGGCTACCACTATTTAACTGTTTAACCTTATAACCTAAATTACAATTTAGTTAACAAAAGCATACGATATATATGGACAATGTTAAAATATCTGGAGCAAAATAAAAATACCCAATTCAAATGTTTCCCTATTCAACGAACAAGGTCTTTTCAAAATACAGTTCTCCTTACTTTTTATTTCTTTTTTAGTACAATTTTTGTCTTATATAATATTTTCATCTAATTTACTCTCTTTAAAGTTTATTTGACAAAATTCTTCGTGAAGTTTTCTTACAAATATGATTAAATAAAGTATGAAATGAAATTAAACACATAGAATGTCAAGATATTACTAAGTACTCAATGAAAATATGTACTTTTATATTTAATATGTACCATTTGTACTGAACCTAAATATTTCTAAAAATTTAAGGGAGGCTTAATAATGACCGCAGAAGTGCGAGTGGGTATCAGCCTATTCACCCACCCATACACGTATAGTAGTTTTAACTAACCCGCCTACCCATACACGTAGAGTGGTATTGACCCACCCACCCACTCATACACGTACAATGGTATTGACCCACCAGCCCACCCATACACGTATAATGGTTTTTAACCAACCCGCCTACCCATACTCGTACAATGGTATTGACCCACCCGCCCACCCATACACGTATAGTGGTTTTAACCAACCCACCCACCGATACACGTACAGTGGTATTGACCCACCCGCCCACCCATACACGTACAATGGTATTGACTCACCCGCCCACCCATACACGTACAGTGGTACTGACATACTTGCCCACCCATACACGTATAGTGATGTTAACCTACCCACCCACCCATACACGTACAATGGTTTTGACCAACCCGCCCACCCATACACGTATAGTGGTTTTAACCAACCCACCCACCGATACACGTACAGTGGTATTGACCCACCCGCCCACCCATACACGTACAATGGTATTGACTCACCCGCCCACCCATACACGTACAGTGGTACTGACATACTTGCCCACCCATACACGTATAGTGATGTTAACCCACCCACCTATACACGTACAATGGATTTGACAAACTCGCCCGCCCATACACGTACAGTGGCTTTGACCAACCCACCCACCGATACACGTACAGTGGTATTGACCAACCCACCCACCTACACACGTACAATAATAGGGCACCTTTTAGTACTCTCTAAACTATACTGTAATGATGAATAAATACAACGGGTTTTCGTATTTCAGAGCCTTAGAGCTCATTACCTTGTTTTGGAGAGTCTTTTATTCTCTGTAGAAAGCAATCTCCCATGTAAGCGAACTGCATCACAATATGTCTTTAAATGAGGTTTTTCCTCAAAGAACTCACTGTAATATTCAATACAAGCTGTCAGGCAAGAATACTTCACGTCAGAGAAGGCTGGAAACAGCGGCAAATATTTATGACATGTAATGTGCTACAACAACATGGCTATGAACTATATGTCAATCAATGATATCAATCGGCACTCATTTTTCTAAAGTTAGTAACGTGGAGTTTATTAGATAAATATTATATTCCAAACATGTTATACACTTGAAAAATAAAGTGTATTCCTTAATTTCACATCTAGGAAATATATCATCAGTTAATTGTCAGGGTGTAGTTATTATCATCTTCCCACATTAAAGGGTTTGTTTTAAATTAAAATATAATTGTATTTTTAAATATTATCATTTACTAATTTATAAACCAAACGTTTCTATTATACATTTGTTTTGTATAACATTTCGTAAAATTACTTGTCATGTGTCTTTTTATGTAATATTAATATGTTATGTACTCAAAAGAAATTATATTTTATTTTGTTACTAAATTTTATTTTACTTTATTATCTACGTGGAATTTTAGACATTATATTCATTCCTTGTTGAAGGGAAAAATATCCACACACCTATGACAAATTTAAGTGGACCTCCCGTGATTTGAACCCGTGAGCCTCTGCATTTGAAGCAAAGGTGCTAACCACTAGGCTAGCAAGAGGCCTCAAAAAAAATCTCATCGTATTTTTATTATATTAAATGAAGATACTTTAAAAATATAACTATCTACTGTTCGTAGGTAAATTTAAATGTTATATTAATTTATATGAGCTATTGAAGGCATTCAATGCGTAGTCTTATGGCTGCGTTTGAAAGGACAGCGATGTCAAAATGTCTAAGGTGTTTGACACGAGAATTCCATTAGCGTGGCACTCTGTCCCAAGTATATGAAGGTAGATTGCTTGACCTTAGATATTTGCTAAAGTTAAGATGTCATATTCAGAGCACTAAATTATATGTATACAAAAATACATATTTACATATATGTTTGGTCATAAACATTGTATAAGTGTACAAGGGGGAAACAAATATAGAAACGCTTTCACAACAACGTTATTTATTTTTAAAGATAACCTGATATTTTATTTTCTTAATAGTTGTATTCCATGTAGAATAATTTTTTTCCAGAACTTATATTGTTCAAATTATTTACTTTGAAATTCAAATTACCACTTCTCTAGAAAGGATAAACTTTTCGAAGTCCAGTTTACATCAATTACTTTCTCTTGAACAGAGATTTCATTTGATACCAAACTCGACCTAAGCTTACGTTGAAGATTTTCGTTCAACTCCTCGTGGGCCGTCCCCTTGAAAAGAAAAAATCTAACTATTGGTGTCGAAAAGTATGTTCTTTGTAACCCTGATCACATGATCTTGTACATACAAGATTTCACTTTTACAAGCGAAGTCATATTTTTTCCACCCTGTATATCCGGATTGGGCCGGCATGATCCGGACAGTGAATACGTGGGTACCGACGTCCCGAGCGTTATTAGTTAATTATTGGGGTTTTTGCTTTCGTTAAACATATTGACTCAGTGAATTAGATTCACCTAAACTTTTACCGTCGGGCTAAACAGTGATTTGATTAGTTATTACGTTAGTACATGCAATGTAAGTAATTTTTGTGGTTTGCTGTCGACTAACCTCAAATTAACAAGCTTAAATTGACATACAGCAACGCCACCACGCTATCGCAACCCAAAACGCTGCAACTTATCAAGTAGTTTGACTCCAGTTCTCTTATCGCTTCTGTGGCTGAAGGGCAACGACGTTTCTTCTTTATACATTCTCATCTACAAGGCATAGGTTCCAATCCAGGGGCCGACTGTTACTTTTTGCTCAATAGTTCATTGCTAATTTAAACCCCCACATCAGGACGAATCCTTACGTTCACTGATTTTTTATTTTTATAAACTATACAGTATAGCAACACATCAATGATTCCTATTTTATCTAGGTACAGTTAATAATAATGCTTATATAGTATTAATATAAATATATATGTGTATATCTGTATAATAATATTATTGGAAATCGGAGACTCATCATGTCCTTTACTCTGGAAGTATCAAAAAAAGGAAAAGATACAATACTTTATAATAACCACAAATATAGAGAGACTTACTCTGTAAAGAGTGGGGATATTGTTTGGCGTTGCCTGGGCAGAAGTTGTAAGGCATCTATACGAACAGATAGAAAAAAAGAGGTTATATATACAGCTAGCGAGATACATACCGGACAACATCCGGTTACAATGAGAGCTATGACACCACCAATATCACTTAAGAATAAACAGATTCCTGAGGCCTCTACTCCCATATTCAAAGATGTTTCTCCTAGAGCAAAGGCAAACATTCTGGACCAGGCAGTCCACACAGCCTCAACAACACAAAATCAGCGGTGTATTCTGTGCACCCACAATGAACCCTTAGATTTGTTGGCCGAGAATGACGCGCTCAAGAAAGAACTGGTGGACCTACGTGAAGAGCGGCGCCTCATCTTGGACCACTCAATAGAATCAGACCAGAGACTGCTTCAATTCACTGACAGCGTATTCCATGCACCACTATCTAATGTAGTCTTAAAACCGGAACTCGCAAATGAAAACTGCAGTTATGGAAACAAAGCGACCCTATCGTCTGAAGAAAATGCCATTCCCCCCATCACCGATTGTGCTGTACAGTGCGACCTTACAACTAAATTAAAAGAAGACCAAATTTCCATAGAAAAAATAAACTGTACGATAGCAGAAAAAGCTATCCTCCAGAGGAATGTAAATGAATTAAATACAAAAATAACAGAACTCGAGGTGAAGAATTATTATTTACAAGAAAAATATGACATACTACAGGAAGAAACCAAAAATATGATAAGTTCCTTAAGAAGCTTGGAGGAGGATATAAAATCAAAAAATAAACAAATAAAGGACTTGGAGGAAGATAATATTACACAGTATAACAAAATTGAAATATATCAGAGCGAAATTAAGAGCCTCCAACGTCAAATCAATCTAAAGGATACTTCTAACCCTACCTCTACGTCAACATCTTCAATTCCCCTACACAACAGCTATGAAATACTCCAGAATGACACTCATATTCCTGACGAAACTGAATTTAAAACCATTAGTTATCGCAGAGTACCAAAATCAAAAAATAATAAAACAAAAAAAATTACAACAATTTCATCCCGTAAAAATTCATACAAACAAAAAACAACAATAAATAGAACAATTACAGCCCAAAATAAACCATATACAAACATACCATTCTCCAATGTATCAGTGGTTGGCGACAGCCACGCTAGAAGCCTTGCGGCACTGATGTCTGAGAGGACTTCCCAGAAGACCACGATCACCGGCTTCTGCAAGCCTGGAGCTGGGCTACTGAACATAATACCCACCTCTGTGGGAACAGCTGAATCCAATACCAGCTGTGTAGTGCTACTCGCCGGGACCAACGACGTGGCGGCGGGAAGACAGAACTATATATTTAAACACTTTGAGGGAATCATCAAAACATACAGAAAGACGTCAAATGCTATCGTTTGTTCCCTCCCACCAAGACACGATCTTCCTAGCACCAGTCCCATTCACTTGGCTGTCTCTAAAGTAAACCACTACATGGAAGAAGTTTGCAGTCGTCATGAAGGTATAGAATGGCTGGATATAGGCAGCATCGGCCGGAAACACTACACTGCCCACGGCATGCACCTGAGAAAGAGTGGAAAACGTCTACTAGCCGAACTATTAATGGAGAAGTTAGCCTGTTTGCCTCCACTACAAAGCGGCCGTCCTCACGCAATGGGCACCTCTTCTAATACAGAGACGCCACCATCCAGCCCAACCACCCTTCCATACGAGACCTTCGCCGAAGCAGTCAGACAGAACTTATCATATAGACATTTTATTAATTGTGATAGTAGTGTAGATTCCAACCCCAGTAAAACAAATAGAACAATTTTTTTAGGGACACCTCTTCAAACTTCCGAGCTAAATTAATCGACTCAAGCCACATGTCTTCAAAATTTGCTATTCAGACAAAAACAATAAAAAATAATAGAATCGTTTTGCTACATCAAAATTCACAAATAGCAACTAACAAATTAGACGAACTAACTTTGTTAAATGATGAACTGGAGCTTGATGTGCTCCTTTTAACAGAGCACGGTTTCAATGAAAACAATATTAACCATTTCAAAATTAAAAATCTTGAACAAGCCAATTCATATTGCAGAGGCATCCATCGAGGTGGAGGAGTTGCAATATTTGTTAAACGTGGCATAAACTTCACCCCAATGATGTTGAAGAATATAATAGAAAAAGATCTGGAAGCCACCGGAATTAAATTAAAAACAAAGAATTCCCAACTTACAGTCATTGGGGTTTACAGATCGCCTAGTGGAAATTTAGAAAACTTCTTTTCAAGTTTTCATACCATCCTTAAATCAATTACTAAGAAACATTCAAAATTCATAATAATGGGAGATTTTAACATTGACGTGCTTGATGTTAGTAGCCACATAGCAAAACGATTATCAGATCTATTAACGTCTTTTGGTCTAAAGTGGTCCGTTAATGAGCCCACGAGAGTCACCACCGTTTCAAAAACTGCAATAGATAACATCATTACAAACGTATCAGATATAAAAGTAAGTGTGGTCAACACAGCAATCGCAGATCACTACGGCCAACAAGCCATTATTAGTAATTGTAAACCGGTAAGGGAGAATATATCAAAAAGAACAATAAGGGACACTAGGCACGAAAATCTGTTGCACTTGTTATCTGCGTTGCAAATGGAGAGATGGAATTTTCTCAATTCAGATGATCCTGTCGAGTTACAATTTGAAAAGTTTCAAAACTGTTTAAACTATCATTTTAATGTGAACTGCCCAGCAAAGACAATAAAATTAACACAAAAAACAAATAAATGTAAATGGATCACCAAAGGTATACTCATTTCAAGGGAAAAAATAAAATTGTATTCAAAAATATCACATGACACAACAAATTTGAATTTCAAAATCTTTTTTAATAACTATAAAAAAGTGTATAAAAAAGTAATTAGGGCGGCAAAAGCGTACGATGTCAATAAAGCCATTATATCTTCAAAAAATATTTCAAAAACCGCCTGGTCGATTATTGATAATAAAGTTTCACGAAAAGACAAACAAATCCAACTTGAAATTTGTAATGAACATATTGGTGATGGCCAAAGAATTTCGGAAGAATTCAATTCGTTCTTTTCTTCGATAGGAATTAATCAGGGACCACACTCACAGCGAGGCCAGACTCCTGTCCCCTTAAGACGGAGTCCAGCAGCCTCTATGGTATTGGCCCCAGTTACGGAACAGGAGATTGAGAAAGTAATTAGAGAACTGGCACCTAAAAAGTCAAGTGATGTGAATTTCATGTCTACATGGCTTCTAAAAAAATGCTCAACCCATATTTATAAACCTCTGGAACATCTGATAAATCTCTCTTTTTCAACAGGAAATTTTCCTTCCATATTAAAAACTGCAAAGGTGACACCAATTTT
The DNA here is from genome assembly GCA_035578905.1 of Stictocephala bisonia. Lineage (NCBI taxonomy): Eukaryota > Metazoa > Arthropoda > Insecta > Hemiptera > Membracidae > Stictocephala > Stictocephala bisonia. The sequence goes on from JAQJVL010003851.1 coordinate 7,791, forward strand.
CAAAAAAGGGGATCCAGCATCAATTCAAAATTACCGGCCTGTTTCAATTTTGCCAATAATAAGTAAAGTCTTTGAGAAGCTATACTTATCCCGTATGGTAAGCTTCTTAGAAAAATACAATCTCATTTCGAAGGATCAATTTGGATTCAGAAAGGGTCGATCAACAATCGATGCAGTCGTGAATTTGGTTGAGAAAATTGTAGAGAGCTTGGAGAATAGAAAGGCCACACTTAGTGTGTTTCTGGACCTCTCCAAGGCCTTTGACTGTGTTGACCACACAATTCTTCTTAAGAAAATGCATAGTCACGGAATCCGCGGAATTCCACTCGAGTTGCTTGAGTCATATCTTAAAAATAGATCACAAATTGTTCAAATATATGAAGTACGGTCCGGATTTAAAAACCTGAAGTATGGAGTCCCGCAGGGATCAATTCTTAGCCCCCTCCTATTTTTGATCTATGTAAACGAAATTGGTTCATCACTGCAGCATGGGTCACTCGTGCAGTACGCTGATGACACGACTGTCTCTTTCTCAGAAAATTCAAATGAGCAATTGGAAGTGCGGGCTTTTGTTGAAATAAATAATTGCATTCAGCACTTCCAACAACTCAATCTTAATATCAATCCAGAAAAATCAGCATGTATGCAGTTTTGTTTGCGGGCGTCGGACTCGGAAGGAGGTCCGACGGTCATAATAAATGAAACTGAAATTAAAGACAAAAATTCAACTAAATTCCTTGGAATGCACCTAGATCGAGGGCTGACTTGGAATGTCCACGTCGAAAATTTGTGTAAAAAGTTATCATCAGGCATTTATGCTTTGAGAAATTTAGCTAAATTCTGCCCAACTCAGTTACTGATGACGGCTTATTACGGGTTGATCTACCCTCATATTACCTATGGATTAGTGCTATGGGGAAGATGTTCCAACACTAACTTTGACAGAATATTTAGAATTCAAAAAATGGCAGTTAGAATCATCCTAAAAATGAATTTCAGAGAGTCGTGCAGGCCAAAATTCAAAGAGTTAAATATATTGACATTACCTTGCCTCTACATTCTTGAGACTGCTACATATGGTAGGTACAAGACTACTATCACAAGAGGCAGAGATATACATACATACGACACTAGAGGCAGGGACAACTACCGATCTGGTCGTCATAGAACGGTAGTCTATGAACGCCTGCCTTCACAGATGGGCGTTCGTATAGTCAACAAGTTACCAGAATTTATCAAAAGTGCTACAACGCCCAAGGCGTTCAAGAGTCGTCTCAAGAAGTTTCTTTCAAAACAAGCATTTTATAGTATAGACGAATTCTTTGCACATAACTAGGAGGGGGAAAATCAATAACACAAGTGAAGTTGAAGAGGTTCAATTGGCGATGAGTGGGAATTTGGGTGTCTGTCAATATATGTATGTTTGAAAGGGTGAATTGTTAGAATGGATGGCAAATTATTAAAAAATATGACTTTTGCAATACAATGTTTATAATTGTCCTAATGCAATAAAAGTTTTATTATTATTATTATTATTATTATCTCTTGAAGAAGAGCTAGTGGCTGAGTGGTATAAGGGGTCAAGACTTTGTATTTGAGCTACAAACACCGCAGACATAAATCCTGATCATAAATTAAGTTTAATTGTACCTTTTGCAAGATAGAAATAGCTTATCTTGTAGCAAAAATCTCATACGAAAATTTATAAATGATAATTTGAAAACAACTTATTCTTAATGCAATATGCATTCTTATAACTACTAAACTATTAATGTTTATTGCTAGGAAAATGTGCAACTATTAGGTAATGTTTGTACCAGAGGCTATTCCAAACTCCCGATACATTTTCTTCACACTATAGAAAATTGCACAAACCTTTTCCGTTAATTCACCACTATTACTTTTTCCATTACTTCACAAACACTAATTTTTTTATCCCAATTACGGCTAGGTTATGTCAGGTTACGTTAGGTTAGGTGGCTACTGAAGTTGATCATAAACTGGAAAATCCAATGATTGACTTAACTCCTAATGCGCCCTATGTGGGAAGTTCTTGGAAAGCGAATATTTCGAATTCCTAGCGGATAAAGAATATCACAGTGGACGTAAAAATGATTGAGGAACAGTTTTTAGAGTAAAAGAATATTTATTAAGTGGTAGTGAATGAACGGAAAAAAGTAGTGGTAGTGAACTAACGGAAAAGATCCAATTGCACTAATTGAAATGATGGTTCACCTATAATTGAAATTACAAGTAATGACTGTTATAAGTAGGTAAGTGACTATTATAACCGTTGGCCGAACTGTGTAAGACGTTAGTACTATAGACGGGGTTATATATAGCACAAGTTCGAATCCTGGCCTTGAATCATAGTTATTATTAGTAATATTCAAATTGTACTGTACTGGTTCTCCCCTTTATACTGTCTGATAACTTCCCCGCAACGATCAATAATCTGTAGAAACTGTGTAGAGTAAGGTTGAAAAGGGTTTACACTATCTTAAAAAAACACCTAGCCCCAATAGAATCGTAGACAACCATCAACAGTGTAATCCATCCACTCTACACATGGAATATTTTGTACAAACTTCACATACTGTAAGATGGAATCCTGTTCATTCCACCATCGTTGACTATTCGCACACGTATAATGGCGAGGACAAGATAAATATGAATAACATGAAATATGAAAAGTAATATGAAATGATATAATTTACTTTAAATGTTACTTTTTACAACTATCAGTGTTATGGCTGATTAAGACTGCAGTCATTTAATTACCTTTATAGTAAATATACATTTGAATAGTATAAAAACACTGTTTTACCTTAAAACTATCATTTAATTAAATATATAATATTATTAGAAACATGATACAATTCACATGTATAGAGGAATCACACGACAACATTTCTTTGATTCGAAAGCAGATACGGTTATTGAAGGTATGTTTTTCTGATGACTTCTTGTCAGTTGCTCCTTTGATTTATATGAAAAGAACTTTCCTGATGTATTTGAATTCCCTGTGCCTCTTTTATTACTATTCCGAGGAAACCCCTTTCTGCGAGTTGTATAGGGTACTTAATTTTTTTTTTTTCAATTACAGTGATACTTTTCATAAAGGATCATAAATATCAATTTAAATATAATTATAAAACAATGTTTTATTGTTTATATATTGTCTACAGTGTTATTTCCTGTAAGTTTTAGTTCTTATACATATCCAGTGATGTTTGTCACACAAAAATCAACTTTTTACTCTAAAATACAAAAAGTACACCTCATTTTATGTAATTAATACATACATTTTAAATTTATCCATCCAATACTACTGTACGTGTATGGTGGGTGGTCAGATAGTTACCAATCTAGGTGCATGCTTTTATAAGTAGAAAAAATAATCGTATATCTAGGCTAGGTTAAAACCATGATTTAGTATTCAACTATTTCCTCTAACCAACCCATGTGACAGTTTAATATTAATAGGAAACACAATAAACATTGTCAGAATATTAAATAAAGTGTGATGTAACTATACGTTTGAATGAAAATGTTTCCAAAATTATTATTTTACTATTTATTATTAAAATGCATTGACCTTTTCAGTTAATTCACTACTACTACTACTACTATGGTTAGGTTATGTTATGTTAGGTTTGGTTAGGTTTCCTCGTAGTTATATTAGGATGGATTAAGTTTAGTTATATTATGTAAGGTTTGGTTAGGTTATACTAGGTTTGGTTAGGTTTAGTTAAGTTATTTTAGGTTTTGTTGTGTTAGGTTATGCTAGGTTTAGTTATGTTTGGTAATATTAGATTTGGTTTGGTTTTGTTATGTTAGGTTAACCTAAGACATTATGGTTATAGTAGTGAATTAACGGAAAATATCCAAATATATTTGATTAAATTATGTTTTTGAATATTTTACATAATTCAGATAAATATATGTTACTCCCAATACCAAAAGTGTCTACCAAAAACAGAGTGGTGTTGCAAAGGTGAGCCCAAATGCATGTAATATTTGAGTCACTACCGTATTCCAAACACCCTCAGTTGAGGGTGACAGGTCCCGTGACTCAACTGAGGGAGTTTCACCTCCCAACATTTCTTATATTGTCAGCTAAATTGTTTCTGGGGCGTGATCTCTATTATTTGTTTTCCTTCAAGAGAAAAAATGCTGACGTAATTTGTACCTTTGGGACAATATGTAGAATATTTTGAAGCATGCACCATAAACATGTATTTTTTAAATTAATCAATACAGTAATTGAATTAATTTGTAATAAATATTTTTCAAATTAAAATATTTGTTTTAAATAAGGACATGTTTTGGTGAGTATTAAATATTATTATTATTATTAATCTTAATTGAGATACTGACAAATCTTGTGTGTCTTTTAAGGCAAACAAAAATGATTACTTGAGTGTACGTTAAATATGGATGACGCGTGTAGTCTTGTCACCAACTTAGTTCAGCTTTGCTCAGAAACAGGCGTTTATTAATGACCCAATGATCAGGACAACTAAGGGATCTACATCTTTACGAGGAATCCAAACCAAGCAGTCTTAGTCTGATTGTCAGCTAGTTGACAAGACTGATACTAGTTTCTCTTCTCTACATAACATCAGAACCCTGTCTACCACCCTCACATGGACACCATAATCTTCTCTAGCAGTCTCAACTAATAACACTTACTTTACAATTATTTTTAAATCATCACAATTACAAAATGTATGACCATTATAAACTACGGGACACTCCTGCACGCTTAGCGTGCCAATCTCGCTGTGCTCGTTAAACCTCGACCCTCGGCCTCGGAATGTGATTTTTCACAACAAATATTAGTGGTTAGACTGTATTAAGTAAAATCATAACACGTACATTTCACTTCAAGTAGCTAACTCATTGCACTGAAGTTGTACTTTGGAGGAGTTGCGTTGAAAAAAAACGGCTTTCCGTATTACACGTAAATATTACTTCAATATTACCAAAATATTACTAGAAACCATACATAAATTATGAATCTGTTAAAGTATAACCTAATAATAAAAGTACTGCAAGACAATGTATATTATTTAAATATTGTATATGATTATTTAAACATTAATTGTATTTCATGAAGTGACTGAAAATTCTGGTTGTGTATGCACAATATTCTAGATTTTTTCTCTCTTTACAAGGCCCATTGAAAATCAAAATAAAATATGTTTGTTTGTCATTATGTACGTACAACGGAGGTAGATTCTAAAGCAAGTTCTAGGAATGCTCTTTTGTATGTATAAATTTTTTTAAATTGTAAGCACTGGTGGCTCAGTACTGTAACCAAGCTACTTGAAGTGACATTTACCCCGCATTAATTTGGCAGCCACATGTTCATAACATTAGTATAACATTCTTCAGGTTCTTGGCCTTCTTTTCAGAGTGTCAAAGACCTTTAATGGTCTGAATGCCTTGAACAAGTTATCCACTGTCTTGTTAGACCTAATTTAGAATGTATTGCAGTGTGATATGGTCACCTCACTAGATGTACTTAAGAGATGATATTGAAAGAGTGCACAGACAGTTTTTGAGATTTGTTGATGTTCGGCTCGAGATTGGATATTTAGATGTCCCAATTCCAGAAATTTCATTTCTGCTGAATCTGTTCACACTAGAAACAAGACGATCAACTCAAGACTCACTTTTTTTATAAGTTAATCAATGGAAATCTTGATTGTCCATCTCTTCTTCAAAGAGTGAACTTTTAGGTTCCTTCCATCACAAGGGCCAAGACTCTCTTTGTGAAACCAACTTTATCAACCTTTTACGCAGCCATGATGAGGATTCAAAATATAGGCAATTCTCTACCGGAAAACACGGACTTCTTCTGCACTTCACTCCACTCATTCAGGACATCCTTCACACCCTGAAGAAATTTATAAACACTCATGAACAACAGTTAAAAAGTCACTTTTTATTTTCACCTTATTTTTTCATCATGAATTGTATGATATAATTTATTTTATTTATTATGTATTTTTTCTGTATATTTCTGTATATTTATTATGTATATTATGTTATTTTTCCAACTTGCTATTTAATATTTAATAATTTATATTTCCATATTAATATGTATTTTTCCGCAAACAAATAATACAAATACTTGAGGACAAAGTGTTGAGGATATTCTATGATCGGTTCTCTTAATACCGACATGGTGTCCGTTCAATGGTTGCCATCGACGTAGACACTACTAGATAAATCTGGGGTGTCCATGTTGGATGGTAATCAATTTTCAGATGTTGTTTAGGGAAGAGAACTGAGTATCAGACTTGTCTGTTCGCTGAAAATCAGGCCAACGCTACGTGGTTCGGATTCCATGTAAATTACCACTGTACGTTTATGGGTGGATTGTTGGGTGATTACCACTATACGTGTATGGGGGGGGGGGGTCAATAACACTCTACGTGTATGGGGGCGGGTGGGTCATTATGACCGTACGTGTATTGATGGGTGGATGGATCATTACCACTGTACGTGTATGGGTGCGCGGGTGGGTCATTACCACTGTACATGTATGGGTGGGCGGGTGGGTCATTACTACTGTACGTGTATGGGCGGGGGCGGGTGGGTCATTACCACTGGACGTGTATAAGTAGGCGGATGGGTCATTACCACTGTACGTATATGGGTGGGTGGGTGGGTCATTACCACTGTACATGTATGGGTGGACTGGTGGGTCATTCATTACCTCTGTACGTGTATGGGGGAGTGGGTGAGTCATTACAGTCATTACACCAATCAGTTGGTCCCTTAGTTTCCCTAGCTATTGGCTGTATAAATAACTCTTTCTCAGAAACAGCCAACCTTAGTTAGTAACAATGACTACACTCGTTTATCTACACTTATCACACTCAATCGCCCCTAATATTCGCCCATATATTGACGATCTTAATATTGAATAAAGGTTAAAGATCCTAACAAATGGTTTATGTAATAAACAAATATAGTCTTAATACTAGGTAATTATTTTAACCCTTTACCAGATAATAATATTTAGTTTCCAACGTTACAAAAATATCCAATCAATAAATTATCAACCATTTTATTTTAGTTACGTGACAATGTATTGTTATAAAGGAAACAGAAAGCTATTAGAATAACATGCTAATCCTACAATGGTATTAATGACAAACCCTTTAAAATTTATTTAATTCTACAATCCAATCACTTAATGCTCTTGTGTTACGCATATTTGACGTCCTTTACTGTTCAAACTAATTTTCCTAAAGATGTACATCAACCCTGTAGACCCCAATCAGCACTTCGATCGTGCAAATGTTCCGGTTGTTGTGAAAGCAATAATTTAAAATTGGCTGAAAAAACTTTGAACAGCTAATGAAAAACATAATAAATTGCAAGTGCTTACTTCTGGTATAATGTAATACTTTTTCCCGATGACTAAATTGAAAAAGATTAAACTAATGTAAAAAAAAGTAATTTAATAATACGGCTAAAATATATATATTGTTTGGACTTATCTGAATACAATATTTTGCTCCTACTCTTGCTTATCCTAAATAAACTTCCTTCCTAATTTAATTTGCAAAACGGAAATTCGTCGCTAAGGGAGGTCACTTTTTAATCCAGACAAGAATTAATTAAAAAATATGTTCTACCAACTTTATGCCTAGCTTAAAAAATTAAGTAAGGTTTTATGAAGATTGATCTGTTGTGAGACTCTATCCCAGTAAATCCGTGTATACAATATACATATCTATATAACCACCATGTAACAGTTATAATCGTCCTACGCAAAGTAATCACAGGTACTACTATCCGAGTTGACCATAAGTGCTACACAAGATAATCTGGAGCGGCCGTAGATAAGGGGGCTAAGGCGCTGGCTTGCCACGCTGCCGGTCCGGGTTCGATTCCCGATGTGACCACTAATAGATTTTGCCCTGCCGCTCCCGTGGTTCGGAAGTCACGTAAAGCCGTTGGTCCCCAGGTTAAGTGTTAGAGAGGGCTCCTTAGCCCTAACTTCGCCGGGTAAAATAAGACAATCTTTAACTTTAACTTTAACTTTAACTTTAATCAGGTGTGTCTACCCAAATTGACCATGGTTGCTACCAAAGGTAATCATAGACGCTATCGAAGTTGGCCATAGGAGCTACGCAAGATAATCACATATATTGGCCCAATATGATCACTGGTGCTACCCAAAGTAATCAGAGATAATACCATAGAGGACCAAGAGTACTACCCGATAATCACAGGTACTACCCAAGTTGACCATGGGAGCTACCCAAGTCACTAAAATTGACAAATTTACGACTGATATTACCCAAGGTAATCAAGTGTGATCACTCAAGTTGATCACGGGTGCTTCCCGAGGTAATCGCATATTCTACCAGTTAAGATCAGGGGTACTACCTAAGATAATCGAAGGTACTACCCAAGTTGACCACGGGTGCTATTCAAGGTAATCACAGGTACCTTGTGTGATCAATTAAAATTAATCAAGTTAATTAGGCGTGACTAATCAAATTAATTACGGGTTCTCCACTAGTGGTTACTTGCCAGTGATAACCAGTGCTACCCAATGTAATAAGGGGTGGGTACTGAAGTTGACCAAGGATCCTACCCAAAGTATTCACAAGCACTACCCAAGTTGACCACCTGTGCTCTTAAAGTAATCATATGTACTACCCATGTTGACCACGAGTGCTACTCGAGGTTATCACGAGTGGTTACTCAAGTTTATCATGGATGCTATCCAAGGTAATCAGGGATGGCTACTCACGTTGACTACGGGTCTTACCATTGGGCCATCACAGGTTCACCACCGTAATCATGGGTAGGTACCCAAATTGACCGCGTGTTCTACCTAAAATAATTACAGGTCTTACCTAAGTTGACCAGGCTCTACTCAAGGTAATCATGAGTGGCTTCCCAAGTATCATGAGATCCTACCCAAAGTAATTATAGGTGCTGCCCAAGGTTAATCACAGATAGTAACCAAGTTGACCACGGATTATACACAAGGTAATCACAGATTCTATTCAAGTTGACGATGGGAGCTACCCAAATCACATACAATACGCAAAATGATCAATGGCGGTGCTACCGAAGGTGGTCCTCTATGGTAATATCTCTGATCTTAGGAGCTACCCAAGTCAATCACAGGTACTACTCAAAATGATTTCTGGTATTACAGATGGCTACCTAAATTGACCTCGAGTGCTACCCAAAATAATCATAGGTACTATTGTAACAATTGTTAATTGTTTCATTATAATTAAATTAGAGAATTGTATTTAGAAAATGTTAAATATTGTAAGAACTGAGAGGTTTAGAAGTTTGGTTTGTTTTCCAAAAGTTTTAGATATAAATTCTCCAAGTTTTGAGACAAATTCAGAATCTTCCCCTTTCAAATAAAAAAGTAGTTTTTCCCATATAAATTAGCTAAGTAACCAGTATTTTCACGTCTGTTAATTTCCTGTCAATTTCATGCGACATGTTTTCTGAAGGCAACATGTTTGGTGAGCCTTACCTGTTCAGATGTCCTGGTTTAGAGGGTTCTAATTGGTTGATTTAGCTTCTAGAGTCAAGAGGGGGTTGCGAGCGTTCCGGGAGTTTGGACGATATCTTTCAGTGACCGAACGGTGTCTTAACCGTTCGGTGTTCTTTTACCGGTACGGCAATTTTCTTGTTCGCATGTGAGTGAGAGGGTGTATGCTGGTCGTGCTTTGTTGTGGTCACGTTTGGGATTTAAACCTCCAGGACAGCTACATCTCCCGGAGGCAATTTTTAAACAATTTTAAAGAAGTTGAAATTTAAAGCAATTTTTAAGGTAATTTTCAATTTGAAGAATTTAAGGCAATTTTCAATTTTAAACAAATTTAAAGAAGTTACAATTTATTACAATTTTGATTTTATTGATTTAACAGCTTAAAGAAATTTATTGAAAAAGTTAAATTAATAAAAAAGGTTCTGGTCTGAAGATATTTAATTAATTATTTTGGAAGAGTTGTTTTTTAATTTATTTATGTTCCATTGAGTCAATAAAAGAAGAGATTTTTTATTTTCGTTTTTATTATTATTTTAAGAAGAAACCAGCTAATTTGTTGAAGTTATTTATAAGAAGAAAAATAAAGAAAAAGTTTTATCATTGAAGAATTTTTATTTTAATCTCTCATTTAAGTTGTTCAACATATCAAAAATAAATAGTAGCTTTAATAAGGCTACACTATCTAAGTTGACCTGTGATTATATGTTTTTGTAATATTATGGAATAATTTGTACACATTTATTTATATAATAAAAAGAAATACTTACTACATATTTACAAGATATATTTCGAAGTTCAGGTATTATAGCACTAACCTAGTAATACATTATTGTAAATAATTCATGAAATGTTTGACAAATGATTTGCCAAATGAATAGCTTGCATATAGTTTAATGACTTGTAATTTTTTATATATTCAAATAATCTATATACATTATATATGACCTTGATCGCTTACGACTCATTATGTCACTCATCATATTGTTACAGTATTTAAGCATTGCTTTATTTTTATTGTTGGTCATTTTTAACAGTCGTGTTTTAAAAAATCGTCATATTTAGTAATTTGTGTAGGCCTAATTGAATTATATTAAATTAATCACTCCTAAAATACTGTGAAATATTTATCAGTAAAACAAAAATGTTTTTAAAAGTAATTGTGTAAGAACTGTTGTCGAAGTAAAATAATTGCTTTTCTCATGGCAATGAGAAAATTTAGCAAGATTATAATATATTATTTCAATTATAATTGATATCATTCGTACGGTTCGCTTCGGTTTTCGTCTCTGTCCGCGAAAATGTTTGTTGTAACAACATGTGTGCTTTGTTAAACCAAATTATCCGCATAGTGTTATCTTCATGTATTGTAGTAATTCATTCAGCATACTTCAGAAACAAATAAAAAAGTGGCCACATTTCAACTATTTATTAATGTTTGTAAATTAGTGTGTTTATGTTGTAATTGCCATAAAACTATGATAGTTTATGTGAAATAAGTTTTTATTTTGTTAAAAATAATTAATAAATCGTACAAAATTTATAAAACCTAAAATAAATTGTCATGCAGTATTTTTTACCATTCCTTTTTAACGTGTTTTATTTAGTTTTCAGTAAAGCGTATCCTTTAAAGCTTTAAGTGTATGTTGAGAATTGTTGTGGCGTTCATTTAATATTATTTTGTTTTAATCTTCAAACGAACAAATAAAGATACGAAACAGAAATGTTTGTGTGAATTGATGCCTTTTATTAAGTTTTTAACCACATTAAAACCAATATTTAGAGCACAATCCAAGAGCTTTAACGAATATTTACAAAAACTATACTTTGCAACGTAATTTACTTAGTTTTTAGTAAATCATATCTTTATGTTTATAAATCAAACTCTTTAATTGTAGAATATAAGTATGGTAAGCCTATGCCTAACAATGATATATTTTAACCGTTTTTAGAATAATAAGATTTTAACAAGAATTATGGTTTTGGAAAACGTTTCATGTAGAAATTCAATATTTTAGTAGACCTCCAATTTTATCAGTGAATAATTAGATTTCGCTGTAAAAAGTCTACTTTTCTAAACAAATATTACTATTTTTTGCAAAAAAATAAATGGCATAAGATCATGTTAAGAAATAAAATACAGCAGCAATACCGGTACTGACTGTAAAATTGACAATTGTTGAAAATAATTGGCCTTTCTGCTCAACATACATTCAGACAGAGAAGGTCGGGCGTAGCCAACTGGGAGGAGGCAAGTGGGGGGGAGGGGTATTTGGGGTTTTCGGTTGAAAATACTACGAAAACTTACTATACAGAAAACGATTCAAGGACCTATATTTGTTCTCTGTCCAGCGAATTAACTTCCTTCGCCTAAAAAAACTGGACGTAGTTCCAACTTCTCTCACCAGTGTCGCATGACTTCTATCTTTTCTTTCCCTTTAGAGCCCTCTTAACGCCATTATTCTTCAATTATGTCGAAATCCTCCAGTGAAGGCTTTGTGTAAGGACAGGGTGGCCTTCCAGCGGTCACTCATCCAAGGAACAACCACGATCGATGTTCCGTTGACGCCATTATTTGTCGATTATGTCGGAGTCCTCCAGTGAAGGCCACTGGCTTTGTTTTCTCGTGTCAAATAAATAATTGGAAAACTCTAATTATCGTTCATTTCTTCTTTTGAAATGAGCAAAATAATTGTTAAGTTACCTATACTAAATGGTGCAAATAATATATTATTTTTAACTTTAGTTACGTATAACAATATCTTTTATATACATATAAACGCATCACCTAAAACGTTGCCCATTGCAAACGCAAATTACAGCCTACAGTGTCATATCTGAGATTCCCATGTGCATGCAGATAGTTTCCATAACTCAATTTAAGGAGTTCTCCTGCCTCGTCCTTTTCATATTGCCAGCTCATATATTTCTGTGAGAAATGCTATATTGTTTGTCTACCTTCTAAATTAAAAATTCCGATCTTCTGCTTTCTATCTTGTTCGAACACAATTAATTCGAACGTCTTTCTTCAATTCGATGTCAATTTCACATTATATAAGTAATTTTATTTTCAATAACACTTATTACAATTATCGTACGTTCATTGTTTCAATTTCTTATAAATTTGTTTTCAATAACATTTAATTATATCCTTTGATTACAGAGATAATAATTATCTATATAAATTAAAAAATAACTTTGAAAACTTTTTGCAATATATTAATGTAAGTGTTTAAATATAGATTGAGCTATTCTATAAAATTAAGAATATTACAAAAATAAAAAACAAAATTGTGAATTAAGAAATGTTGAATATGAAACCTCTATAGACACGCATATTTATAAAGACAAAAAGTGTTAATCTTTTTAAAAGATTTTAGTGTAAAAACTACAGAGCCTTAAAATTCATCTCTTACAATATATTACTTCTAATAAATAAATGAACAAAACCTTTCCCAGGATAATTATTTATTTTTGTATAGTTATTTTATTCTATAAATATATAAGAGAAATAAAACAATTAAATATCACTATAAATGGAAATTTTTTAAGTTTAAAAACTTACCTAAATTGATATTTTTTATTAAAATACTATCTTTTAATTTATATATTTTTGTGCAGTCAAAATTTCCTTGCACGTTCGCTATATTGAGGTTTTGAACGTTCACATTGCACACTGAAGCTTTAGCCACTGAACAACCATACCAGTCGATGCATTTTTTATGTCCAACTATGATTGATTTACTAACAGAAACTGTGGTATGCATCAAAGTAGACTTTATGGTACTATTGATTATTTTTAGTAATATTGGCCTTTTTATGATCAGAAAGTAACAGATTTTCCCGCTACTAAATTTTGTTTTTGTAAAAGTATGTTTTTTGAAAACCGTTATTTACCTATATAAATATAACTGGCTCGTACATTCTACTCATTATAATTGACCCAACGTTTGTAATAACAATAAATATGTACGTTTGACATCGATAAATAATATCCTCTACCGAGTTGACAAAGGGAAAGAACGATTTATCATGACTATTCCCTATGGGTTATGTAACATCAAACGCCAGGATTAATTTGTGTTTCGCAATAATTTTCACTGATTCTTCCTCAAGTGATTTTTATTACTAAAATGTTAGCATGTTTTAATATTATAAAATAGTTGCAAACTATTATTTATTTAAAATAGAATTGTTCTTTGAAAAAAAAAAAAAACCAGACCACAGGATTCGTTTGTTATTCCTACTATTTGATTCCCCAATGATTGGAAACAACTTGAAAAGCATGTCGAATTTTGACAAGTAGCTGTAGAGAAATTATATACATCGAAAATCATTTCAGGAATTTGTACCCAATTTAAACGTAATTAATATTTGTGGGTTAATGGAAAATAACACATTAAATATGTCGTGAATGTTGACTGGTATTCTTTGTTACTATAATGTATGTGTATCAAGTTTTACCCTAACATAAATTAAACCAAATGATGAAGAAAACTAATCATAAAAACACAATAATGATTTCAAAAACTTAATCCAAGATTAACTATTAAATTTACATGTTGCAAACAAAAACAGACGTTCCAGATCGAAATCCACTGTATTACGATATTATTCATGAACTGAACAAAACAAATGTACATCGTAACAACTCATGTATAAAAAAGGTACAAATAAACTTGAAGATGACTAAAAGGTCGAAATATTTTGTGTTTCAATTTAAGAGTGATTATTTAACATTTAATAAGTTCGTAGTAATAAATACATTTACATTGTAAATCTGAAAATGTAAATTGTATACTAAACAAGCGATTTAAAATATACATCATCGATTGTTTTGTATATTGACAATGCTGAACCAAACTGTTATGGATTGAATAAAAAGACGATTCGTCAAACATTACAATAAAAAAAACCATTAACAAATTACAAAAAAAGTATTTTATAAAAAATATATAAATCCCAATATAATTTTTAAGGAGATCGTATAAAAAAAAGTTAATTATTAAAGACTGATATGTGAAACAGTTTGAAAATCATTCAACATACTCATGAGATAAGAATTTTAGTAATGCGGTTTATTAGAAATGATATCTTAAGACTGATTAATACGATTTCCTCTGTTTAATCTCAACTTCGGATTCGGTAAAATAAGATTATTAATATAGTGAATTAGTAATAAAATTTTTATATGCAAAGTTATGTACTTAGGGAGAGGAACATGCAATAATGTTTAGAATAGAATAAAATAACTTATATTCTAAATCTCTCGGTCTGACACGTCGTCCACTCATTGGTTGCTATGAACGTGGACTGTAATAGAGAAGTCTGGAGTGTCTATGGTGGATGGTAGTCAGGGTTCAGATGTTGTATAGGGATGTGTGTCAAGCTTGTCAGCTGAAAATCAAAACAACGTTAAGTGGTTCGGATTCCACGTAAAGCTGTAGCTCTCTTAGTTGCCTTGGTTATTGGGCTATTAATAAATATCTCTCTCTGAGGAACAGTCGACCTTAGTTAGTAACAATGACTATACTCGTTCACCTACACTTATCACACTCAATCGCCTCTCTTTTCCGTCCATATCTTGACGATTGGCGTCTTTTGAATGAATTTACATGAATTATTTCATGAACTATGTCAACTGCATGAATACATCATGTTAAAACTTATTTTTTTCGAGGAATTTTGTATTTTACCTACATTGTTGAGTCAAAAAAAGTTGTTATCAGTAAATCTAGATTATACTAGCCGTTAAAAGTTTACAATTAAAATTTGGTAGGTAACGTCTTAAATTATTTTAGTGCTTTCTTTTTACTATTGAAAAAAGAACAATAATTGAATGATTTTACGCCTTTATCAATATGTATTCCTAAATGAGTATATTTTTAAAATTATCTAATTTTAACTCAGTTACTACAATATTTGATTATTGGTTTACGATTATGTAATGAACAATTTTTACCTAGAAATACAGTTTTATTTTTTTGTTATTCTCCTTGTATTTGACATGTAAACTTGAGTTCAGCTTGTGACCTTTCGGTACTTAGGTGATCATCACCATGGCAACACTCAACTGAGTGGCAAGCTGTAATATTGAACACATTTACATACGACTCAATTTATGTACTGTGGAGATACCTATTAAACAATAGTCCTTTTTGAGCAAATTTAAACTCAGATAGTAACAATGACTACACTCCTACATCTACACTCATTCACCCATCATATTCACCCATATCTCTACGATCGGCGTCTTTGAAATGAATAATAATGAAATAAAGACCCACTTATATACTTACATGATCATTACAACTTTCCTAAAGCTTTCTGTATACCAGTAAGTATATAGATTTCTGGATACCACTGTACTTTTATACGTATATGCAAGGGCATGGATAAATAACACTGCACTTGTATGGGAGGTCAGGTTGGCTGGGTAATCAGTGTATGGACCATTGTCGATAAGTCCCAAAGGCTACATTCCGTTGGATTAGGTTTGGTTAGGGTGGTTGAGTTAGATTACGTTGTGTTGGATTTGTTTAAGTTAGGTTGGGAAAGGCTGAGTTAGGTTACGTTAGGGTAGGTTAGGTTAAGTTAGGTTAGGATGGCTTAGTTTGGGTTAACTTAGGTCAGGTTGTGATCAATACCACTGCACGTGTATGGGCGGACGGGTTAGACAATACCACTGAACGTGTATGGGCGGACGGGTTGGACAATGCCACTGCACGTGTATGGGCGGACGGGTTGTACAATACCACTGCACGTGTATGGGCGGACGGGTTGTACAATACCACTGTACGTGTATGGGCGGACGGGTTGTACAATACCACTATACGTGTATGGGCAGACGGGTTGGACAATACCACTGTACGTGTATGGGCAGACGGGTTGGACAATACCACTCTACGTGTATGGGCAGACGGGTTGGACAATACCACTGTACGTGTATGGGCGGACGGGTTGTACAATACCACTGTACGTGTATGGGCAGACGGGTTGTACAATACCACTATACGTGTATGGGCAGACGGGTTGGACAATACCACTATACGTGTATGGGCAGACGGGTTGGACAATACCACTCTACGTGTATGGGTGAGAGGGTGGGTCAATAACAATGCACGTGTATGGGTGAGCGGGTGGGTCAATACCACTGCACGTGTATGGGTGGATGGGTGGGTCAATACCAATGCACGTGTATGGGTGAGCGGGTGGGTCAATACCACTGCACGTGTATGGGCGGACGGGTTGGACAATACCACTGTACGTGTATGGGTGAGTGGGTGGGACAATATCACTGCACGTGTATGGGTGAGCGGGTGGGTCAATACCACTGCACGTGTATGGGCAGACAGGTTGGTCAATATCACTCTACGTGTATGGGTGAGAGGGTGGGTCAATACCATTGCACGTGTATGGGTTAGCGGGTGGGTCAATACCAAGGTTAGTGTATAGGTATAGGAGGTTGCCTCGTTCCCGTAAGGTAGTGTAGTCAGCAGCCGGCAAGTGCATGACGTCACGAGCCGACCACAGTCTAGGAGCGCTAGCGCGTGAATCACTATTCTACTCCAGTTCTGACAAAATATCTTGTTGCTTGCTTAATTAGATCGCTTGGCTACCTAGTTCATCGTCATTTATAGGCTAAGATTTGTGTTATAGTTTGAAGCAAATGAAATTTAACCGTGTAAAACTTCTAAACAGCACCATCATTGATTATCAAGGATTTAAAATGCCTAACTTGCAATTGAAATGAAATGAAATGAAATACTTTATTGTCCGTAACATGTTACAATACATGCATAAACATTGTCAAAATTGTTTCTCTAAGTATAATCATAAAATAGATACAAAGTTTGTGTTAAAGCATAAGTCTTACAATTTTATTAATTAGCCTATTTACTAAAGTACACATATATTAAGTTAGTAATTACCTATATATAACAAATACAGTATTATATAAATAAAGATAAAATATATACAAAGGTTGTGCAAAAACACAAGACTTACAATTTTATGAATTAGCCTATTTACTAAAGTACACATATATTAAGTTAGTAATTACCTATATATAACAAATACAGTATTATATAAATAAAGATAAAATATATACAAAGGTTGTGCAAAAACACAAGACTTACAATTTTATGAATTAGCCTATTTACTAAAGTACACATATATTAAGTTAGTAATTACCTATATATAACAAATACAGTATTATATAAATAAAGATAAAATGTATACAAAGGCTGTGCAAGAGCACAAAACATACACCTATATTAAGTTATGGATTACCTATTCATAACAAACACAGTTTTCTAAACAAGACAAAATAAATAAAAACGTTGTACAAAAGCACAAAACATACCCATACACATTTACGTTAGTGATTACCTATTCACAACAAACAGTTTTCCTTAACAAAGAAATATATATATATATATATATATATGATGGTTGTGCAAAAACACAAATCATAAAATGTTATGAATTGCCCTATTTAATGATACACAAACATATAAATAACAAACACAGTTTTCTCTAAATGCTGACAAAATACTTAAATAAAAAATAAATAAATAAGCTAACGAATTCAATCTAAGAAAGAATTTTTTTTGTATTTTTTCGTGGTACTGTGATCAGAACTCCTACAGCTTCCTCTCTTTTCACCACGTTCGTCCTTGTTTAAATATTTCATTCGGATAAACGTTCGCTGTTTTACAAATGATTTCAATACTTCGTGCGGGATACCGCCGACGGCGGTACGGCAGCGAGGTCGGATGATGACGTGATGCGCGACAGGCGTGCGCACTCGTTCGAGGCAACCTCCTATACACTAACCTTGGGTCAATACCACTGCACGTGTATGGGCGGACGTGTTGGACAATACCACTGTACGTGTATGGGTGAGTGGGTGGGTCAATACCACTGCACGTGTATGGGCGGGCGGATGGGTCAATATCATTGAATGTGTATGAGGAGGGGGTTACATTGGAATATTCAAATTCTAAGAAATCTCTCTACCTACAACACGTTTCAGAAGAATGGGAATACTCCATAAATGGACAAAAAACCTATTATCTACTTGGTTAGCAGCCGCAATTATCCTGCGTAGTAACATTTAATAATATATTTAATTGTAACCAATATTTTGATTTATTACATTGTCCCCCTCCAGAACCCTTTGATTTGAAGGTTTAACAGAGGAATTTTTTATAAATATTCATCAATGTTAAATTAACAGAGGAGTTGGATAAATTGTATGACAAAACGGAGTTGAAACGTTTACTATATTTTCATGTTATCTGCGTCAAATTTGTTTTTTGTTAACTAACTTTTCAAATAGTTATTTAAAATACTAACCGTGGGAAATACTTCTCAAATCAAATACTCTTCTAGAGAAGTTTCTTATTTAATGTTGTTATAATAATAATTTAGCTTTTTCAAAATACATGATCATTTCAGATCAAAATAAAAATACTTATTATTTAACTAAGAGTTTTACTAAATAATAAAATGAAGGACGTTTTCCCATCTAATATTTATCGTTATATTTAAACGATTATTTTATCAATGAAATCATCTAGATTGTTGAATTATTTATTGTTTAAATGTTTAAATAAAATCGTGAGATAAAATTGTTATCCACTAGAAGCTTTATGATCCGTTGACTAGTTTGTTACAAATGTTACTAACTCTGGAGCAGTTTATTGATAGTCTAAGGGAGCATATAGGGGACAAAGGAATAGCTTTAATTTTATATAAACATGTATAAATTGTTTGAGCTTAAGGATCTTATTTCTGTTTTGGTAAACCACCCTAAAAAGCGTGTAACAATTTCAGCAATCCCAAACTTGTAAGACCAATATTTTTCACCTCTAATTATTGTTATTTAAACTTAACTCGCTAACTCAGACCTGGACTATGTTAATTTATTAAAATATGCATTATGTTGCAATAATGTTACATACAGGTTGTCAAAAAAAGGTTGGAAACAATATTACATTTTTAAACACTTACCAGTTAAGATTTTAAAATTAACTCATGGCTACATCAGAATTATACTTTTTAAAGCTACTATAAGTTAGTTATCACATCGGGAGACGACCCAAAACAGTCAGAAAATCTTATAATAGAGCGTAGGTAAAATTGTACATTAATGTAAAGGGTTTAGTTAGGAGAATACACTACGATGTAATGTGGTTTTCACTACACTACTATGAGTTAAGCTGTTTTCGTTATGTGTTTACAACCTGCGAAACATCATATTTTCAACAGCTGTCTATTGTTTACTACCGAAAGTAACATTGTTTACAACCGAAAACTGTCCACAGTCAACAACACCTGTTTTTAAAACATGTTTCTAATTTAATAAACAGTTAACATTGCAAAAATGAGTTTTTATTCCGTAGTTAGTGAAAAGTATCGTTCAAAACTCGAGTGAAAGTGTTTTGTATGTTCTCGACCATTTGAAGTGCTCGACAAGTCTCACACTTCAAACATATGGTCTCGAACATGCAAAACCCCACTTTCCACTCTTGTTATGAAATATACTATTACATTTAAAAGAATAATAATAATACGGCAAGTCAAATTTATAACATTGTTTTTCTGTACCCCTAATGTGTTAAACAATTGATTAGAGTTGTTTTGAAACATATTGAGGTATAAAATACAGATATTTTAGCTAAGGGAGAAATATTTTATGATACTCAACAATTAAACTTCCACCATTATATATACTAATAAAAATTTGAGGTTAGATGTGTTGTGTTCTATATAACTAATAAAGACGTTTAATTTGACGTACAACTTCACCTATGCTTTAATTTAAGATTTTCTTCTAATGCCTGTGGGCCATATCCCTGATGTGATACACAAATGATAGTTGTTACAAAAAGTTCATTCTTTATTTAGCATCGATGTCCTAAATTTAAAAGCTTAATCGGCAATGGTTTAAAATATTATTCCGATTCCACACTTGTCGATACCATGCATATTTAGGATTTGGTTTCAAATTTTAAATCCATCACATTTAATCATAATGAATAATGATTTGTTAATAGTTTTTTAATTAGCATAATACGTGTTGGTACATATACAGTACAAATAAACGTCACACAACACTAATTTATTACAATATAAGCACAAAATGCACAAATATATTACAATACAAGTACAAAATGCACGAATATTATGGTGATCGATTTCGGTGAACCACACTCACCTTCCTCAGACCAGAGGGATTCACAAAAGAATCACCATAATATTTGTGCATTTTGTACTTGTATTGTAATATATTTGTGCATTTTGTACTTGTATTGTAATATATTTGTGCATTTTGTACTTGTATTGTAATATATTTGTGCATTTTGTACTTGTGTTGTAATATATTTGTGCATTCTGTGCTTATATTGTAATAAATTAGTGTTGTGTGACGTTTATTTGTACTGTAAATGATTTATTATCATCTTATGATAAACGTTAAGAAATGCAGGTAATTTTTTTATACGTTTAATAAGTAGAAAATAAAATGAGTTTTTTTTTTTTTATTGCAACAGAGTACTTTGTCAGAGTCAAAAACTGTAAGCCAACTTGACAAATTGATAATTCAATAATGCCTTTGAGTGAAGATTGGGCGTGGTTGATTCTTCGTGATTTATTAGATGAAATAGGTTTATAATGCTAATATTCAATATAAGATAGCCTTTTGTTACTGTTTTATCCGAACAAAACTCCAACAAGCTTTTAAGACACATATAATCATTAACAATTTATATAATGATCTATTATAAAATATTAAAATTTTTAAATGTATAATAAGTTATTTACCATTTTTAGTTAACCAAAATTTATATAAGCTATTATCTGGGTATCCACTTAATCAATTAATTTTTTTATAAATACACCAAATTGAATGTACTTCTTCTGTTCAAAGAAGAAGAAGTAAGATGTGTTTTCCTGTACAAGGAGTTTTTCAACCTGTGCTACTAGTGGGATCTTATACATTATACAGCAGACACCAAAGTTTAAATGAGGAAAATTTTCTTGTTTTTGGAGAGGATTAAAATATGTAGCATAAAAAATGCTATCATTTACCAATATGGCAACCAACTTAACTTTTTATAGTAAAATACCCCACTGGTGGTGTCGGATAGTCAATATACTTCTAATAATGTTCTACACGCGTGATTTGTTATATACCCAATAATTTATATGGGTAATAGTTTATAAACATGTCATTATTATAACTTGAACAATTACAGACCTATAAACATGAGTCTGCAACAATTACAGTTTACTGGCAGTTATTCTGCATTATGCAACGTTATTAATGGTGTATTGTTTTTCAACTATTATTTTTTAATACCTACATTTTGGTGCATGTCTATTGATATGTGAAAACTTGCTGTACTATTAGTTAAAAAATGTTTTAATAAATAAAAGTTAAAAATGTATTAAACAAATTTTGATAGTTACACTGTTGGATAATAAATTTACCTGTCTAAAAAGTATACATAACTTTTTTTAATTGCAGTTTATGTGTTATTTCACTTACAAAATGAATATCGTTACATTTCGAAACTGAATACAGTAGCAAGCTGAATAGTTTTTGCAGCATTGGTATTTTTTACCTGTAGTAAATATACGACATTTCAATTCATAAGTTGTTCTACACTTATAAAATATTTAGTGACAAAGAAGGAAATGGCGGTATTCTGGGAAAAAGCATTTTAAGACATACCTTTACAAGAAATCTTTTCTTTATTTTTGGCGATAATATCAGTTAGTGAAATATTTCCGAGCATCCTCTGTATATATATATATATATATATATATATATATATATATATATATATATATATATATATATATAAAACGATTTGCGAAAATGTATAACAATTCAGAGAGCAAAGGTGCAAATATTGGCAAATATGGCTTGCAAAGTCGTGAGGCTTACAAAGGCTCAATTCCTGATAACCCAGTCACAATGAAAAACCAGAAAACAGCGGCTGATCGGTTTCAACTTTGTTTATTCTGTCTGGGATTAAACGGTTGGGACATTTTGATTATTAGGACGGATTTTAACCACCTGCTTAGTAAAATCAATCTTTTTATAAATTGAATAGTTTTCATTTTGTACGGTAAAGTGTGGGTCGCTTAACTATTAAATTTGGTTTTAACATAATAAGCACTGAATTTTAATTTATTTGTCCTGATTTCAAACTAAAACAGTCAAACTATTATCAAACAGATTTTATTTGTTTTTATTTTACTGTTGTAATTTTGTTATTTATTTTCAAACATACAGAAAAATAAAATTAATGTAAGCAGGTGTCCTGTTAAAAGAAGCCAACAAAGTATGTCTTCAAGTGAATAAAGAAAAAACTAAATATATGAAGATAGGGAAACAGGCAGAGCCAATCAACTCAACACTGAACGTAATGGATTACAAATTTTTAGCCACTGAAGAATTCAAGTCTTTAGGAGTTACTTTGACTAGCCAAAATAAAATGGAAGAGGAAATACAAGTCAGAATTAATGCAGCAAATAGCTGCTACTGGAGTCTCCTGAAACTATTCAAAAGTAAACTACTGTCAAGACCCACAAAAATAAGAATGTATATAGCTATTGTACAACCTGTTTTATTGTATGGATCTGAGGTGTGGACCCTAACAATGTATAACAAAAAAGATTGATTACATTTGAAAACAAAATTTTAAGAAGAATATATGGACCTACCTATGAATCAGGAGTGTGGAGAATAACAAAGAACAGAGAGCTTAGAGAACTGTACAGGACCTGATATTGTGGCAGTGGTTAGAAGCAGAAGAATAAGATGGCTTGGTCATGTGAGGAGAAGGGAAGAAGAAAAAATGATAAGAAGGGTATGGATGGGGAAACCAGCAGGAAGGCGACCTCTAGGACGACCAAGAATAAGATGGGATGACCAAGTGGAACAGGATGTGAGAAGTCTTGGTGGAGAAATCGAAATGGCAGAGGATAGAGGATTGTGGAGGCAACTTATTGCTGAGGCCAAAAATCACCTTGGATTTGTGTGGCACAGGAGTAAGTAAGTAAAGATATATTCAAACGTCAGTACATTTTGTTTTTAGTGAACACATTGATTGATAAATTAATTTAACATATAAAACATATTACTACAGTCACTAAGCTAACAGCTAGAATGTGATTATGTTTACGTGACATTCATTTACACAGTTATTTTCCTCTTGTTTTCATCGTGTAAACACGACCTCCAGTTGAACTCAGCGTCAAAGCTTGACCTTTGGCAACACTCAGCACGTCGTTGTCATGGGAACGCTCAAATGATGAACCAAGAGGGTGTAAGCTGTTATTGTAACATAATAAATATTTACCATACAGTTAAATATTTTTCTTCACCCTATACAAGTCGTAAAAAATAAACAAAATAAACATTTTATGTGTACATCTTAATTTGTATCAGTTCATCCCTCATTTGTAAAAACTTACTTATGATCATGCGTTTCCTCATATATACACAGTCATGTTTGTAACATTTACTTGGTGAATTTTAATACGTAAATATGTTTTTGTTAAACTAATTGATGTTACCATATTGCAAATTATTTAAAAGTATATTTAATAAGTGTTATTTACACACAAAATGTTTTTTGATAGTTTTTAGTGTCATTTCTTCTATTTTATATAGTTTAGACAATTATTAACTTTCAGTGTATTTTTTGACCTATGCGAGAATTTTTTCCCTTACATATGTACGTATATTTGTTACTTGGTTTGTTTTATTGGAAATAAAGATGATTTGATTTTCTAGGAACAAGTGATGAAATGTTGTAAACCGTCAATTTGGTGACAAAGTGTTAAGGATATTGTAAATTATTGGTCCTATGCTTGGTCTTCTTATGGAAATGACGACCGCTCAATGGTAGCTACCAATGTGGACACTATTAGATAAGTCTGGGGTTGCCACGTATGATTGTAGTCAGTATTCGGACATTGCGTAGGGAAGATAACTTGAATATCTGGCTTAACAGTTAGCTTACAATCAAAACAATACTACGTGGTTCGGATTCCACGTAAAACTGTAGGTCCTTTAGTTTCTCTGGCTATTGGACTATTAAAAAAAATAAAA
This sequence comes from Stictocephala bisonia, assembly GCA_035578905.1. NCBI lineage: Eukaryota > Metazoa > Arthropoda > Insecta > Hemiptera > Membracidae > Stictocephala > Stictocephala bisonia. The sequence goes on from JAQJVL010003851.1 coordinate 32,474, forward strand.
AATAGCTCTTTCCAGGAAAACAATTTATCTTAATAGTAACAATGACTGCACTCGTTCACCTACACTCATCATACTCGTTTACTCATCATATTTGCCCATATCTCTGCAATTGGCGTTTTAGTAATGAATATATAATTAACAATAATCAATACATAGAAATTTACGAAATAACTACAATCTAATTTAATTAAAACAAATCATAAAACAATAACAACTAAGAATATATTTTCTGTGAGTTTAACACAATGTCATTTATTGGTAATATTTCATATATGCAAGAGTATGAAAATATAACTTTTCAGTTAAATAAATTCTCCATCACACAAACAGAAATTTATAACTTTAACTGTAGATTCCATGTTCCTAATAAACTAAAGTGTTTTATAAATTTCGCTAATAATAACTCAGTATTTAACTATTGTAGGGATTGGTAAGTTATAAAATAATGGCATTTTAATTCAAGAATTAAAATATTTAAAGAAGAGTTCTTAATGTAACGGAAACTTCTTCGGAATTTCCTTTTAGTATAATTATTGTTGAACTTTTTAATATGTCTTTGTTTTTTACTATTTAACATAATAGTAAAACAGCATAAAAGTCTTATTAAAACTATTAAAAAGTGTCACATTTTCAATTAAGGGTTTATTTTCCTAGTTATGATAGAGGATTTGTATTAAAATATGGAACAACCAAAACATAACATTTCTAATAATTAATTTAACATTTTAGCCAATAAAAAAATAGTTATCATAATAAAACCATTTTAACTATCAAACTCCTTTCGTTAAATTTACGCTGTACCAATTCATTAAACGCTTCTTTCCAGAACTATAAAAACATTGTTTTATTTCAATAATATCAAAACAATTATCTAAGAACTTTAATTAAAAGAGTACTATTCTAAAAAAATTACACGACATCGTATAACTAGTGAATCAAGATAAGGTTTGAAAAAGTATATGTCAGCTTGTTTAAATCATTGTTATGAATATTCAGATGGTATTTTTACCTAACCAAATGCCACTTTGCAAACAAGAGTTATTAAACTAAATAGACCCTTCTCTTAACTTAATAGACCATCTATTCTACATAATGGTTATACAACCAAATTTATAACGGAAGTAGTAACATTTTTTCATTCTAATATGAATGTTAACTGTATTATTTTTCTGCGATTGGTGAGAGGAAAGTAAAGTATTTTTAAAATTTAAAAATGTCCCATAAGAATATAAAAACCGAAATATAAATAAATATTTAATACTGACTTAGAGTTACAAATTGGACGAAATATTGTAAACAAGTTTAAGTAGATCAAATATATTTAACACCGTAAATGTTAGTAAGTCATTGATTGCTTATAATGTAGGCAATTAAAATTAATAGCGCACTTTTAAAGGTTCATAATATAATGTTGGGAAACTTTTTCACATTATTAAAACATTTTATCTCTATGGAATTTTGGAAGTACAATTATAGTATATTTTTCAAAGAGAAAAAATATTTATTTTTAGTTTCATAGGGGATTTGAACCACCTGGTATGCATACAAAACTGTCTGTGTACCAAATTCTAATCAAGGTGAATTTTTAGTTCAAAAAAGGTTAACTAAATAATACCATAATTATCTCCAGCTATATAATGTGTTACTATATATGTTATGTTTTACACTGTCTGTTTTTGTTTGTGAAAACAATTTTATTTATTTTTTTTTTATTTATTAATTCATAAGACGCCGATCGTCAAGATATGTGCGAATATGGATTTCGAATGAGTGTGATGAGTGTAGATGAGCGAATTGTTACAAACTAAGGCCGACTATTCCTTAGAAAGTGTCATTAATTAATAGCCCAATGACAAATGAACAGCCGGTGGTTATCAGCTGATCCTTCTCAAAATGTATTGACTCTGATTGGGATCGAACTGAGAACCTTTAGCACATGATGCTGGGATTCAACCAACCACGCTACCGACCAATTTAATATAAAAATAATAACTTATATCGCGTGATATCTAATTCAACTTTCAAGAATATTTTGTGTACATCTTGAAATATAAGTGAATATCTAAACAATTCCATATTCCATCTCAAATGACAGTATACATTTTACACTAATAACATTTGTTTAGTCTTGTGTTTAACATATTTTATGCGATGATCTTAAAACACCATTTAAAATATTACTTATTACACTCAATATTACTAGGCATTTTAATCATAACACATTGTCATGACAGAAGTACAATAACTTTATTAATGTGCAATTTAAAATAATTGTTATAAATGTTCATATTACTTAACATATGAACCCAAAGGTCGGATGTCTCACATATAGTAATAGCAAAGATGTCTTCTGTTTTATAAAATTTATACTTCCCTCCTTCCATGCTTGTCTGACCCCCCCTCCCCCACACAACGTTCATGTCACACTTGATAATTTGGTAAGTAGTATTTTAGACAGTAAGGTAAAGATTTCCTCCAGGAAAAATGTATGATTGGAGAAAATAATAGTTTAAGAAAGGAAATAAAAGTAAAGACCGTTAAGGCTAAAGTAAGATATAATAAAAATAGCAGTTTACTAAATAATCAGTTTACAATGGTATAAGCAGTTAAAAAAGTTTTATGAAATGTTTTATTTGTTTTTTCCATTATTATTACTGAACGGAAACGGAAACATGGACACCTAGGAAAAAAGATGAGAAGAGATAAAAAGCAATGAAGAAGCGGATTTGGAAAAGAATTTAAAAACAGGATGAGAATATATATTGAAAAATAAAGAAGTACTGAGGAGGATGGGCTAAGAGAGGAAAATACCGAATGAAACCGTAAGAAGAATAAAAAGGAATCGGTTAGGACATGTCATGAGACGAGAGAGAGTCGGTTAAGAACATCTATAGATGGTAAGATTAAAAGAAAGGGGAAAGGGAAGAAGTAGATATCAGATGGTGGACCGTGTAAGGATCGGAGGAAAGTATGAGACAACAAAAAGTCTTGCTCAAAACAGAGAGATTTGGCAGAATCCTGAAGCAGGATCTGCCTGAGGACAAAACGAATCGATGTTAGAGTGACTGATAAAGAATTTTTTTTTTATTATTTCACACACTTGCATTTAAAATAAAATATATTTTATTAGGTTATTCCTCTCACTTTTCTCACATAAATGCTCTTCATCCTCCTTTCCCGCCAGACCATTAGAGACATCATACTTTTCTACACACGACACGTAAAAGCCCCTTCATTTATACAACTATACTATTCGACAGCTCTTAAAATGTATTAGTATTACTATTCCAAGACATTATAGAATTACAGAAAACATCTACCAGCCGATATCCGTTCATATTGCATATGTTGATTTAAATGTTGAATTATGTGCTTCAACTGTACCATTTCGTTCACCTACCAAATATTTAGCAATGAATGAAAAGTCAATATATGTATATATATATATGTCAAGTTGTATTATTGACGAACGGAAACGATATCTAATTAAATTGCCTCCCACCGAAACGGCTTTCCGCTGGCAGAATGTGCAGAGCTCAATTCAGGTTTATAACAAGGAAAGTTTTAATCGCATCTCTAATTATAGGATATTTACAGGATTTTAAAGCCTTAATGATCAAAAATTATCAAGTTTGATATTTATAAGAGTTAGTATTTTTATATAATATTATTAGTCATTAATACAACAATAATTACTCAAAAAACCTATGTCAATGTTGTTATATCTCCCTGTATATGTGATAAATGCATTGACAGTTTAAATTAACCCGAAACCTTCGTTTTATAATGGTGTACGATGGTGTTAAGTATGACGTCTAAAAATACATGATTGGTTTATGTTATTCAGTAAACATAAATGTAGATGATATTGTATGTAGTTCTACATGTTATTTCACCTACCGAGTATTATAAAGTCGTGAGTGTTAAAGCGTCACGAAACAAAAAGGGTTATTATAATAAATACCTGATATACTCAGGGCGTCCCTGAACTCTGATAATCTTTTTAGGTATTGATTGTGGGTAAAATACAAGACATAATATCATATTTAAAAATTCCAAATCACCTCCGGTACTCGTACAGCCGCTATTTTGTATTTTTTACAAATTATTTTTTATTTGTAATAATATTTAACCTGTAGAGTTTAAACTTGGTATACCCATTAATAAAACCATTTTCTTTTTCAAATAAAAAAAAATCAAAAACCTTTTTTAATTATTTCCAAAATGGCGACACATTGAAATTGTTGATCCTTAATAACTTTTAGGTGGTTAGCAATACTAAAAAATCACAAGAATACTCTTTTTTGAAAATTTTATTTACTGTCCAAAAATTTAACGTTGTCTAAAGTCGGACGACAAACAACTAAGATTTGAGTATTTTTATATTTAATGATTTACGCATGAATGCAGGTTAAAATTAATTTTAACCTTAAGTACTGACCTAAAAACTTGAAATGTTGTAAATTTTATTTGTGATGACAAGCAAGTTGTAGACATTAAACAAGTAAAATAAAAAAACATTAGATTATAAATTTAAACTTTAATTAAATTTATTTTCACATTACAAACAATGCTTAAAATTTCGTCCTCTTATTCGATTGCAAAGAAAAATACGATTGAAAAGTCACTGGTGCACAGCAGACAAACATTATTTTTCTTTAATAATTCCAATACCTTTAACAATCCTACAAACCTAGAATTTACAAAATTTCTAGTTTTTAAGGAACTACTTAAGGTAAGAATTAATCTTTGATTTAATAACAACGAAAATTATCCGCAACTTCTTTTCGGTTGCCTGCTAAGGGCATTTTCATTACATTAACGACACAAATCACTTTACTGTAGTGTTTTGGATGAAAGTAATCAGAATAGATCGCTCATGTATTGTTGTGGTTGACTCGCGCGGTACGACACCATAGCTGTACGCATTCACGCGTAAATGATTGAATACGAAAATACTCAAATATCAGTTGTTTGTCATCGGATTTCATACAACGTTACATTTTAGGATTGCAAAAATAAATTAAAAAAAAGGTATTCTTGCGATTTTGTTGTATTCCTAACTATTCAAAAGTTATTAAGGATCGAACGTTTCAAAGTGCCACCATTTTGAAAATAATTAAAATATTTTTGGATTTTTTATTTCCGTAAGAAAATGGTTTTATTAATATGTATACCAAATTTTAATTTTATAGGGTGAATAGTTTTTTCAAAATAAAATATTATCTGCAAAACTTTATATTATGCAATTTTTAACTTGAGTTTTTTTTAATTTTTTTATCAGTTTTATTTATTACTTTTAAGTGTACAAAATCTAGGCCTCACCAATTTATGCAAAACTTGATGGTGAGGACCTCTAATAAACAAGAAAGAAAAACGCAGAACAAAAATACATGTAATATATATAATAGTAGATATGTACATTTTTAGTATTATTTATTAGTAATTATTGGGCAGTTTAGGGCAGGCACCTATTTTTTCAAATTACAAAAATTCAGCGTATAGTATGACGTAACTATGCATTATAATAAAAAGTATGAATACAATAACAACGGAAGTTCACCTGAACTACATGAGATACGCCAGGTGAAAGTTTGTAGATAATTGTATGCTATCTGCTAAAATATTCCTGTTCTCTACTCTATTCCCTATTTTCTCTATATAATCATCCATATTAAGTCAAGATCGATATTCAAAGTTTGAAATATTTAACTAAAAACAATTCTTAAAAAACTAAATAATTTTCCTAACTCATCTTATTGTCCACTAGAACAGGTATTCTTACATATCAAATGACATTTCAAGGTTGTAGTACGACACTACTCACAGACCGAATTGTTGACATAGAAAGTCATGTTTGGACGTATTTCGTGTGAATCGGCCCCCTTTAAAACAATAATTGTAGATAAAATTTTTGTATTTACTAAAAGGAAAATATTTTGCATTTCAATAGGTTAAAGAACCAGTAGAATATTGTAGACTTCTTTGAATCAGTTACTTTGATTGCTTAGTGCAATGTGAATCATAAAGTAAAACATTTAATGTAGGTATTTAGAAATTCTAATTATGCGTTAAGTCATGTGTTTTAAAAACATTATTTGAAGTTATTACAATTGAGCTATAAATTAATTCGTAGCTTAAAATGTTTGATTTATTTATATCAAATGATTTCACTAAATTTACTCAAATAAACTTACCCTTTGTTTTTCGAACCCTGAGTTTTACAGACATTGAATTGACAAAATTGACAAGTTTGTATTTTTTTGCCATCGGAACTTTGCTAAAGGTTTAATATGTAATAAATGAACGTCTATTTCTTGCATATTTTCAGAAATAATGATTTGCAATAATCTGATAAATTTTGTTTCGTAAATAATATCACTTTGGAGAAATTGAGACTCCTTAAAAGTGTTCGTCCTGATGTCTTGTTGAGTACTCCAAGGGATTTAGTTCTAGATTTTATCGCAACTATGACTAAGAGTAGCACAGCCCCTAACTTACTAACACACACACAATGTGTTCACTTCTCTCTTTCTCATTTGTGGTAAAGTCTAGGAATGCATTTTTGGTGCAGTATTAATCTACTTTTTTAGTCAAATATTAAGCTATATTTTCAGTTTAAATTCAAAATATACCACATGTCATTTACAGAAAATGGTTAGTTTCACTTAAAATAAAATGCATTTTAGAGTAAGTTGGTTAGTACCTTTTGTCCTTTATATTTTTAAAATTCGATTCAAATATATCTCAAGGTTTTAAACTAGTTATGTACGTTGAATGTTCAAATTAGCTATTTCAGGTAGCCAAATATACATAAACGTTTTTGGAGTTTTTTCTCTAACATATTTACTACCTACTTATTAGAGTAATAAAACTTTTACTATTTTTAAACTGTCAAAAAATAATGTTCTATTAATCACCCTTAAACATCAAAATTTCATAAAATGTAGTCATGAAAAAGAAATTTCAATTCAGTAAACTTTTTATAGATTAAAATAATTTTTGTAGTTAGCAATTTATCTATGAAGATACGTTTATGAATGTTTTTAATCAGTGCATTTTTTACGTATTGAAAGAATAACATTTTCACTAAAAAAAGTTTTTAAAAACAATTTTTCATGAAACGCTCTTAAGAACATTTTTTGGGGAACTAAGTTGTGTTAATTGAAAATAACCTATTTATAAATAAATAAATTCTTTTTAGAAAACAATTTCAACTACAATCAACGTTTAAATCCATCTGCATTACGAACGGTAATAGCAGGATTTATGGGGTCTTCAGGCGGGCTTTGTCGTTTAATGTATAGTAATGAGATCCAGTTGGTTTCTTGGACAAGACGTCTGTAAGCACTGCTGCAACTAATTATTCAAATTAATATTAGCTGTATTGATAGTGATAGAAAGTTGATTAACATATGATCTACATTTTGACAATTTAAACATACAAGACTGCGAAAATGCCTTATTCATTATCATTTTTCATTTCCATAAAGTTTAATAGAATACAGGTTAAAACTGTATGATTACGAGTTACAGCCGCCTCATCAAGTAGTTTTCATTTGTCTGTTATGACAAAGTTATTGACCGAAATATTTTGTATTGTTAGAATCTTGTTCAATCTACTTCCAACGTAATTGTTCAACAAATCTACTTCCAACCTACTTTTTCAACAAATCTACTTCCAACCTACTTGTTCAACAAATCTACTTCCAACCTACTTGTTCAATCTACTTCCAACCTACTTGTTCAACAAATCTACTTCCAACCTACTTGTTCAACAAATCTACTTCCAATCTACTTGTTCAAAAAATCTACTTCCAACCTACTTGTTCAACAAATCTACTTCCAATCTACTTGTTCAATCTACTTCCAACCTACTTGTTCAACAGATCTACTTCCAACCTACTTGTTCAACAAATCTACTTCCAACCTACTCGTTCAATCTACTTCCAACCTACTTGTTCAAAAAAATCTACTTCCAACCTACTTGTTCAACAAATCTACTTCCAACCTACTTGTTCAACAAATCTACTTCCAACCTACTTGTTCAATCCACTTCCAACCTATTTGTTCAATCTACTTCCAACCTACTCGTTCAACAAATCTACTTCCAGCCTACTTGTTCAAAATATCTACTTCTAACCTACTTGATCAATCTACTTCCAACCTACTTGTTCAACAAATCTACTTCCAGCCTACTTGTTCAACAAATCTACTTCCAACCAACTTGTTCAACAAATCTACTTCCAACCTACTTGTTCAACAAATCTACTTCCAACCTACTTGTTCAATCCACTTCCAACCTACTTGTTAAATCTACTTCCAACCTACTCGTTCAATCTACTTCCAAACTACTTGTTCAAGAAATCTACTTCCAACCTACTTGTTCAAAATATCTACTTCTAACCTACTTGATCAATCTACTGCCAACCTACTTGTTCAACAAATCTACTTCCAACCTACTCGTTCAATCTACTTCCAACCTACTTGTTCAAGAAATCTACTTCCAACCTACTTGTTCAACAAATCTACTTCCAACCTACTTGTTCAACAAATCTACTTCCAACCTACTTGTTCAATCCACTTCCAACCTACTTGTTCAATCTACTTCCAACCTACTCGTTCAATCTACTTCCAAACTACTTGTTCAAGAAATCTACTTCCAACCTACTTGTTCAAAATATCTACTGCCAACCTACTTGTTCAACAAATCTACTTCCAACCTACTTGTTCAATCCACTTCCAACCTACTTGTTTAATCTACTTCCAACCTACTCGTTCAATCTACTTCCAAACTACTTGTTCAAGAAATCTACTTCCAACCTACTTGTTCAAAATATCTACTTCTAACCTACTTGATCAATCTACTGCCAACCTACTTGTTCAACAAATCTACTTCCAACCTACTCGTTCAATGTACTTCCAACCTACTTGTTCAAAATATCTACTTCTAACCTACTTGATCAATCTACTGCCAACCTACTTGTTCAACAAATCTACTTCCAACCTACTCGTTCAATCTACTTCCAACCTACTTGTTCAAAATATCTACTTCTAACCTACTTGATCAATCTACTGCCAACCTACTTGTTCAACAAATCTACTTCCAACCTACTTGTTCAATCTACTTCCAACCTACTTGTTCAAAATATCTACTTCTAACCTACTTGATAAATCTACTGCCAACCTACTTGTTCAACAAATCTACTTCCAACCTACTCGTTCAATCTACTTCCAACCTACTTGTTCAAAATATCTACTTCTAACCTACTTGATCAATCTACTGCCAACCTACATGTTCAACAAATCTACTTCCAACCTACTCGTTCAATCTACTTCCAACCTACTTGTTCAAAATATCTACTTCTAACCTACTTGATCAATCTACTGCCAAACTACTTGTTCAAGAAATCTACTTCCAACCTACTTATTCAACTAATTCTAACCTACTTGTTCAACAAATGTAATTCCAGTTTTGTTTGTTGCCTGTATAATATACTTTATTATTAATCATTTCTAATATGCTGATCGACAATATATGGGTGAATATGAGGAGCAAATAAGTGTAATGAGTGTACATAAACGAGTGTAGTCATTGTTACTAACTAAGGTCGACTGATCTTCAGAAATAACTATTTACTAACAGCCCGATAGCCAGGGCAACTAAGGGTCCTACAGCTTTACGTGGTATCTGAACCACGTAGTGTTGTTCTTATTTTCAGCTGACAAGCCTGACACTCTGTTCTCTTCCCTACACAACATCTGAACCTTTACCACTATCCAAAATGGACACCCCAGACTTCTTTAGTAGTTTTCACGTCGATGGCAACCGTTGAGTGGATGAAGTTTCAGTATAAGGAGATCCGAGCATAGAACCTATCACCTACAATCTCCTCAACACTTTGTTCCCAAGTAGCTGGGTTACAGCACTGCGCCACCAGTGAATGTCTATAACTCAATTCAAATTATTATTACTTTTTTACTTTGAAGGATAACTGGAGTAGTGTTTTTTTTTTTTTTTTTTTTTTTTTTTTTTTTTTTTTTTTTTTTTTTTTTTTTTTTTTTTTTTACTGTGCCTAAAAGAAATTGATAGGTTAGTTTTTTTAAGGCAACATGTTACAGGCCTAGATAAATTAGAGAGTTCTTTTTTATATTATTTTGATCATTTTATTTTGTAATATTTTATTCGAAATCCATTAGCCCTATTAATTATTTATATTTTTAAGTGTATGATGTTATTAAATTTATATTTTAATGTTTTACTGTGGTGAGAAATATTACAGAATAATTTTGGGTCCCAAGAACCTGAAGCTTACAGTTTTACAAACTAATTCGGCTACATTTTCAGGATCTAGTGTTTTCATGGGGATTCAAGTTTTATTGTATAAATTGTTTCCCTAATATATTGTGCTATGATATAATAGGGAAAAAAGGGAAGTCCCAGGTTCAAATTCTAAAATGATCCCAACTACTAATCCTGCTAAGAGGTGGCTGCTCACCAAATCGAGCTCGTCAAGAAAGAACGCTAGCCGTCAAGGAAGTCCAATCCAATTTCTCATCTAACTTGATGATCAAGAGGAGATTGATCATAAAATTGCAGTTTATATATATTAACTGTATAACGAGTATTTTCTTCTTTGCTACTTTGTATTTTTTTAGTGAGAATATGAATTAAACTAAGTGTGGAATTATTTAGCTCCAAAGAAAGGTAATATTATTAATATTAATATAGGTAATATTATTAATTGAGTTTCAACTCATAGCGTTTATCAGCCCTTATATTTATTTATGTTACATTCCTTCTTAGCTGCCTCAGATTGGATGTGAAAAGTGGCGTCTTTGTGGCTGAGTGGAAAATAAATACAGTCAAACTTTTAAGTGAAGTATTCTGTAGTTGCAAAGTTCCACAACCAATCTGAGATTGTCAACAATGAATGTATAAAGCAAGATGAGGGCTGCAGGCGTCGGCGTGTTGAAGCACATTGTGTGACTCAACCAAACAAACCATCCATCATTCTCAGCTACAATATGAGCTCTCTTTTGATGAAAACTATAATAACACGCTTGGTTTTAATTACGTTTTATTCAATAAATATACAAAAGGAATTGCTTTCGACAGCCGACATTTTTATGCCTTTAAGTTATAGTAGTAGTTTGTTAAGTATCTTATTTATTTATTTATTTTTTCTTGTCTAACCTAATAACGTGTAATTCAGTTATTGACTTTATAACTATAAACTAACCCGAATTTAGACAAATTAAATTTTATTGATTAATTAAAATGTGTAAGATATTGGATTTAGAGGTTCCAATCGATGTTCACGATATTTTCAAAAATTAAAAACAACCCCTCGAACACAAAAACGCTTAAAAATTCTCAGCGAAAATACAGAACTTTTAAAAAATAAACTATTTTTACACAAAACCTATGTATATAAAATTAAAAAGAATAAAAAACTGTTGACTCATAACATTATATCCTTATATATAAAACGTGAAACTGTTTTAGTCAATGCAACTCCTCCCTTGTTTCTTGACCAATTTAAAAGTTCGAGCTGTCAAAAAAATTTCCTCTGTTCGTAATTGTACAAAAAGGTCTTACTTCTTCAATACGTCCACCACTAATGGTGTGGGAAGCCCTCAAAGTACGTTTTTTGCCATAAGAACAACATGGCGAGATATTTAAATTAATTGAAAAGTAACAGCTGTTGAATTGTAAATAATGATTTAAAAAGCGTTAACAGATGTTGAAATGTGAAACAAATGGTGTGTGTAACATTGAGGATCCTACATTATTCATAATGTTTAATCAGGGAAGGATGTAAGCGTGGTTTTATTCACATTCGGCTGTAGGGTTCCGCTCTACTGGACTTTAATGTTTCAAAGGTTTAATATAACCAAATGCAGTTATTACATTTATCATAATACTCTTCAGCTGATAAACAATAACAAATGAAATTATCGTGTTTTAAATAGGCTAAGTAATATCGTCAGGTGTTTATAATAATAAATTGGTACCAAAGTAAGTAATGTGAGTGAGATACTATAAATAAATATGGTATTTTGATTTTACGTTATACCCTTAAACCAATTATTATTTACAGTAAAAAATCACAGGCCGATGCTTCAGTCCGAGGTGTATTGAGCGCAGCAAGCGACGGGGTTGGCAAGTGAAGTGAGCAGGGTGTCCCCTAGTAATTATATATTAGATTTACATAATATTTAACATATAAAACATCAATATTATTTAATTTTTATTTCTAAACATGAATATGCATTAATTTCTTTTCACTACGACATATAAAACTAATAGGCCTATATTTAATAAAGCAAAGTAGGTTAGGCTACGTTAGGTTGACTAAGTTTAGGTTTAGTTGGTTGGTTAAGTTAGCAATACGTAGTCACGGTCAACGTATACTAATACACCTTTGCTTTAATATCATGCTTATTATTTTTTTTTCGAAGTAATTGATGCCATATTCGTGTTCGGGAGAAAATACTACATGAGAATAATAATGTAATATACTTATTATTCTCTTGGAGTACACTTTTTTCATTTCTTTGTGAAATGTCGGTATTTCCCCCAAAAAATGTTAGTGGATTTGTGTTTGTGGGGAAATAATCGGCTAGTTCAAAATAATCATAAAAATTGGGTGGAACCAATATACTACATATTTACCAAAAATGTGTATCAACTGAAATGATCAAGCTTGTTGAATATTTATTTACAACATGGGAACAACAGTTCACGTATCGCCCTAATGTTCACAAAAATATTTCATATACGAAGAAATGTACAGTATTTCAATCTAGTAGTTTTGAAAAGTTTATTAAAATGCTATATTCATATTCATTTCTGGTTAAACGTGCAATTACAAGCCTATAAAAATTAATTTTAAGATATATTAAATATAAATTAAGTATATAAACTAACACTTAACATTCAATCCTACTTTTCCTACACTCTATACATTTTAGACGTAGATGAAGTTGATTTTCGTAGTAATATAGAATCCCACCTACTAGACCTTTCGTTGATACTAGTACTAAGTTTTTGTATATTTTTTAAAAGTATATAGGCGTACTTTTGTTTTGCGATGTATAGAACAGTTTGTATTTATTTTAAAACCTTTGTTTTATCATTGATTTTTTAGTTTTTACTCTGCCTTTATATATTTTTCACGTATTATTTGACAATTCTGATAAAGTGATAAAATAGAGAATGTTGGCAAGATAAGAACGAGGAATTTCATTACAAAGAAAGTCGAACCAATTTTGGGAGCAATGGATGCTTTCCAGCCATTTGTTAAAGGATCTATCGAAATTATATAAAGGACAGGACATATTTCTAAGTGAATCGGGATATGGTAATAACCTAAAATATACGCCATAAATGAACAATGCATGTCAGGGATATAAATTGTATTAAAATATATTTGCACGTTGTTATTTTATTTCAAACAAATTTCTACTAATCCAATTAAGTTTAAATTTTAATTAAAAATACCTATATTGCTAGACTATTTTATTATATATTTTTCGAACCATATGTTTTCCTCTTAACATTTTAAACTGATGAATGATAGGTAAAACCGGTGAAAGTGCTTTTCAAAATACAATTTATAGAATAAAATGAAATATATTCCACCAATAGTATACGACAGAAAAATAATTGAAGAACATGTTGAAGTAAATTTCAAATATAATAAATGAATTGTTGTTTGTGGCTACTTTTCTTTAACACTCGATATTTTTTAAACTTAAATCTATGTATGACAGAAACATTGTAAGGAACATATGTTTATGTTCAATGAAAATTTCATTTGAAAACTTTAATTTGGTTTTTTTGAAATTGTCAAAAAACCCATTTTATAAATTTTTTTAATACTTTAGGCCATTTCAAATTTTTTTATGTAATTAACAATACGTAATAATTTTTGAATTCGAATGATTAATATTACACATATTGGTAAATGTGTTGGACACTCCAACAATTCAAATGTTTTCAAACAAGCTAACACTACGCATAGTCTCCAACATATTTACCATTACGAACAATCCTACGTTAATAAATAACTTTCACATGACAATATTCTGCTGTGTTGTACCGTTGTGTTTACGTTTTTAAAATATCGTATTAGTATTACTATATATGAACAATTAACTACTAATTCAAATATTCCTATTATATGTTTAAACGAAATATATTAAACGATAATATGATAATTAACTTTTAACCTGTAAGTTTATGTAAAAGTATTTGTTTTAGTTATATTTTATTATATAAATATTTATTATACTACTGTATAATAATATAATTATAAATAATAAATATCACACAGTAAATTATTATATTCAATATAACTAAATGCACTGGATGCTGGGATAGTACTATATTGCTAAACTGTAGCTAGAATTTCTGGACACTACAGAAATATTTTACGGTCAAATAAAGTTTCTGGTATCAGATCTTATGACCATCAGGGTAGAATGAACCTTCCTCGAAAGGAATTAACTGTTTTGAATCGCTTCTGCACGGGAATGGGAAGATGAAACTACTGGAAATATAAGTAGTAGAAAATGATCAGTCATGTGATTGCAGAGTCGAATTTCAAACTATGGATCACATAGTAGACGAGAGTGCCCATGCGTTCTTATCAGCGTGGACTAGCTGATCGTCATTGAGCCGGAGAAGCCGGTGTTGAATGGTTTCAAAACCTGAATTTAGCTCTGTGACGGGATTTAGATGCCCTGGTTATTGGTATAAGTAATTAATTGCTTTATAAGGAGCAGTCGATCTTAAGTTAGTCTTCAATCGTTTATTTACACTCATCACACTAATTCACCTCTCATATTCACCCATTTATCTACGATCGGCGTCTTAATAATTGTTATAACAATAAAATGTCATATTGTAGTATAGGGAGAACTTATACATTTTATGTAAGTGCATATATCATTATATCATAAATTTAATATTTGTTTTAAATATAAATTCAAGATTCCTGATAATTCCTAACATGTTTGTCAAGGAATTTAGTGTAAATATTAAAATACATGAGGATCCTGCTTTGGAGATAAGATATTATACATCTGCAGTTTCAGTTCTGAACTCTTTTATAAAAGTTGATTGTTCATGAGTAGATGGGGTGGTATTGTGTGAGAACTGGTGTGGAAACACGTATTGAAAGCAAAATGCTTACTTTATATTGCATTTGAAACTTCCTCACGTCCAGGGTGACAATTCGTGGGACTCTATTAAGGGTTTTCAATTCCTTAACCCTCCTAATACCGCAGACTTTATGTTACTTGAAGAACTCTAAAGAACATAGAGTTCTTCTACACTCAACCTTACATCACCTTTCTTGAAGGAATAGATTTCCTTTTTTCTTTTATCACGTATTAACGTATTATGGTCGTAAGAGTACAAAAAATAAAAAAAAAAAAAAAAAAAAAAAAAAAAACGGAATAAAATATAGAAAATAAATGGCTGCATATAATGTTATTTAAATAAACCAAAATTTTGGAAAACATATTTAAAAAAAAGTAATTGGATTTTAATACTGACAAATAATTATAACAAATGTCTACTGTATCAAAATAATCTTTAAACATTTTTATTAATTTAATTTTGTACGAAAATTTTCATATTCTCTTATCTTATAGACCAGGTAAAAAGGAAAATACACTTAAAAACTATTTCAAAACTACAATTTATGACCACAGACAAAACGCTTTATGACAATTTGTTCCGAAGCGTTGTGATTTATTGTGTGAGTTATTATGAGAAAAATAAAGCTTTTTATTCAAACAGACTGTTATGCTTAAAACAAATGCTAGCTATAACAGTCAATGAAAAGAATTTAGATAAATTCGTTTGGCAAGGTCTTTCTGTCGGTAGATTTTGGAAATTGTTGATAATTATGGGAACAATCTTACAATATTTATAGCATAAATCAATCAGAAGACGGCATAACAAAGATTTAAAACATTTATGACATCCAAAATTTTGTGAGTACGGGTTTCACCATGTAAAAATATAGGCGTGTAAGAATTTTTGTTGTTGTTGTTGAGATTATGAGAAGTTGAAATGGGTTCTTAAATGTATAAGTATTACGGTACCTCATAAAACATACTTAAAGAATGGCAAACTCATTGTTTTCAACATATAACGCATGCTATTTTTTACGATAATGTAAGACACTCAAGAGAAGCTCTATCATTCGCGGTCTTACTCTTATCCTGATTAATATCTGCGAGGTGTAGCTAGAATGAATGGAAATCAAGATAATAAGAATTCAATAAGTCATTATGAGACATTTTTCAGCACAGGCTGGGATTTTATATTATAATTTTCAAAAAAAAAAAACCTTTAGGACAAAAGAAAAAAATATAATCAGAAATATAAAATAGAACCTGTTAAAAGGCAATAACACTAATGAATTATGCCAGTAATGTTGAACCTGTTTTGACTTTTGTTAGAAATGTTCAATTAGTTGTTTCAAAAAAGTGTCATATAACGTTTAAATTTATAAATGTTCCCTTTTTAAATTAATTTATGATTAGTCAAGTGATACAGAGTCGAAGTTCAAACTATGGGTCACATAGTAGACGAGAGTGCCCAAGAGTGCTTATGAATGACAAATAAGAAAAACTACAAGTATAAAGAAAAATGTTAGATCACATGTAAATAATTTGTTTTTACAAGTCGCAACATATATTTTAAATATTAGCTAAGCTTACGGTAGAACTGCATGCAAAAACTATTGCACAATGTGCCTTGACGAGTTTGTAACCCGAATGCAAGCAACAGTAAAAACAAGCAAAGAAACAAACATAATAAGAAGAAATGTTCTATATTGATGATAGTTAAATACCACCGTACGTGCATGGGAGGGCGGGTGTATATTACAGTTAAATATTAACATTTAACTTTAGATAGATTATTGACTTTAGATTTTGTTTATTAACGTAACTTTAGTATACGTCTGATGGCATTTGTCCCCCTGCCCACCCACACACCCACCCACCCATACACGTATGGTGGCATTTACCCACCCGCCCACCCATACACGTACAGTGGTATTTAACTATCATCAATATAGAACATTTCTTCTTGTTATGTTTGTTTCTTTGCTTGTATTTACTGTTGCTTGCATTCGGGTTACAAACTCGTCAAGGCCCATCGTGCAACAACAATATTGCTTTATGATGTACGTGTATGGGAATGTGGGTGGATTTATTACCAATGTCACACGAAGGTCAACTGATTACAGTATATTTGTTGTGATCACACTATCAGTTTGTTTTAAGGAAACACTCACACATAATCATGATGATTAAAATATGACAAATAACATTAAAACATACAGCCCTATTTTTAGAAAAGCTCAAAAATGTGATTTTCAATCATTATTTTGATTTTCCACTTACTTTTATTATTTTCTTAGTATCACTGAAAATAAAGTCTAAATAAACATGGATAACTATAGATAAAGTTATTTTATGTGTTTATATTATAGTGTTTTAAGTAATATCGTAGCTGTGTGTTTTCATTTTATGTGCCTAATTAAATTGTTACTGTCAACTATTTTATTTTCATGCAAAATCTATCTTTAAGTATATCCTTCAATAGTTCCAAATTTAACTATGCAACTTTCCCACTCTCTTTGTTATATATTTGATGTTTACTAAGTGTAATGTACCAATTTATTTGTTTTATTAATTAAATAGTATTATTGTACTGTAGAAGGAACTCTGTCATATGTGCGAATTTTTCATTATTTGTTATAGTGTTATTTTGTTTTCTTTATTTTATCGAATAAATTGATCTCATTAAATCTATTTTAATTTGTTAAAAGTAAACTTGTATATTTACTTTGACTACGTAAACATAATATCCAAATGTTAACACTCAATAAGTCAACAAAGAGCTGAGTAAACGCATTTTCGATGTTGGAGTGTAAATTGCTACGGGCACAAGAGGGGTCGCTGTCACATATAAATGGGCTGTGTTGACATTTTGACCCTAGCACTAGGGGGAGTCCCAACTTTTCAGATAAATTGGCTTATTCATGACCTTTAAAATAATGCCAAGGCTCAAAGGTCTCATATATCATTTCTAAAGTATTTTGTTGGAAGAATAAAATAATTTCTATGAAAAAACTACAATTTTTTTTACTAACATCACTTAAATTATTTTGTGTATTTATATTAACTTAAATTATTAAAAAAAAGTTGTAACGTATTTTAAGCGTTTTTATTGTTATTTTAAATAATATTTACTTAAAATATTACTAAAAATATAGGATAAATATAGGATAATATAGGATAATATAGGATAATATAGAATAAAACTTTAGTAATCAAATTATAAATGTATTTCTAAGAATTTTATACGTAGAAATGTATACGCACATAACTTAAAATCCTACTTTCATTTTTGACTACTCAAATTATTATGTTTTTCACATCATGATCCTAACCAGTAGGCTCTAAATACCAAAAAAAGTCACCATGTGAGTGTGAAAATTGTCTTTGTGAGTGGAAACATAGTAAAAGGTCATTCGACGGAACACTAAGCAGAATAACGGATATATTCGTTATGATATGACATATCCTTGGAAGACGAATAGCTGGAAGTCCTGGCAAGGCTTTGTTCATGTGATCGAGCATAAAAGAATAAAAAACTTAAATAAAACAATATAAACTAAATCATTCACTAATATTCCGTAAAAGAAACTCTAAGAATAATCGAAAACAGGCTTAACCAAGACACTAAACTTTCAGAACGTACCAAACTGCCTATTCACGTAATAATGGAACTTTTACAGCTTTGCACTGAATGTAATCACTTTGAAATAGATGGTCAAATATACCGCCAGGATGATGGTATGGCAATGGGTTCCCCACTATCACCTATTTTCGCCAATATCTACATGGAAGAGTTTGAGGAACAAGCAATTGCTTCCTCAAATCTCAAACCTAAGGTTTGGCTTAGGTACGTGGACGACACATTTGTCTGCTGGAGTCACGTTGAACCTAATTTAGAAGAATTTTTAAAACTCTTGAACAAGGTTTCACCCACCATTAAATTCACCATGGAAAAAGAAATAAACAATAAATTATCATTTTTGGATGTAAATGTAGAAAAAACAAAACATGGCCTATAAACATCAGTCTACAGAAAACAAACTCACACAGACAAATACCTCAATTTCAATTCTAACCACCCACAAATTGTTAAAGAGGGTGTAGCCTTCTCTCTCTTTGATAGGGCCTGAGCCATATTCTCAGACAAAACTAAACTAGACAAGGAACTAAACAATGTTTCCAAAGATCTAATAAACAATGGCTACCCTCAGTCTCTCATAAACAAATGCAAACAAATAAGAAAACGCAAACAAACATCCACTGACACAGAAAAGCCTAAAGCATTCATGTCCATTCCATATACGCCTAACCTTTCAGAAAAAATCAGACGCATAGCTAGGAAATACAAAATCAGAACATCATTCAACACACAAAACACATTAAGACAGTCTTTAAGTAAAACTAAACCAAAGAATGAGGAGCAATCCTCCAAAAATGTAGTTTATTGCATTACTTGTGAATGCAATGAAAAATACATAGGGAAAACAAAGAGATCACTGGAAGTTAGGCTAAAAGAACACAAAAATAACATTAAAAAAGGAAACACTACACATTCTAAATTAGCTGAACATGCCTGGAACAATGAACACAGATTTAACTGGGATAACACTAAAATACTTCACAGGGAACCACATTTTTTTAAACGTAAATTCATCAAAGGTGCCTTTATGAAACTAAATAATGAACAAGTAATCAGTCAAAGTAGCATAGAAGTTAGACCCATGTGGATTCCTTTACAATTCTACACCACCTGCACCTACAACAATTAAACATCCCATGAGTCTACGTCCCCGTACCTGAGTCACCGCACTTTTGGCGATTTCAGAGCGTACGTCCCTGACCTCGTCAGTCTGTATATGGTTGTTGTGAAGTGTAGTGTGTATGTTTGTCTAGTCCCCATGTTTTATCACCTTGGAGGGAACTTCGTAGACACTGCATTTGGATTGTATCATCCTCACTTCGTGCCTGGGACGTCTAGACGCCATCGTCACTGCGGGTCGTAAGACTTCAACATTTTTGTAATATTTGATTATTGTATTGTTTTATTCCTAATAATTGTTGTCTTTTCAGGTTAAAATGTAATTGTAATAGTAGTCTCAGTTATTCCGAGACATATATA
This sequence comes from Stictocephala bisonia, assembly GCA_035578905.1. Classification (NCBI taxonomy): domain Eukaryota; kingdom Metazoa; phylum Arthropoda; class Insecta; order Hemiptera; family Membracidae; genus Stictocephala; species Stictocephala bisonia. The sequence continues at coordinate 52,746 of JAQJVL010003851.1, forward strand.
TATATATATATATATATATATATATATATAATTTTTTGTGCATGTTGAATGTTATTTTAAATTAATAGTGTTTTTCAGGTACCATATATTTATGATTAGTTAATGTAATCTTATTTCAGTCTGATTTCAATATTAATTTTAATTGTGTTTTGAAATTTTTCGTTGATATCGTCACCTTGACAGCGCCTAATTGGTTATATTAACTTAACCCTGTTAATATTTTTTATATTTAGTAGAAGTTCATTTTGTTGTACCCCATTCTAGGATCTAGGTTAAAATGTAGATAATTATTAAAGTAGATAAGTTATTAGTTTAAGAACGTAGTTTTATAACATGTTTGTGTAGATGTAATTTAGTTTTTAGCACTTGAAAAAGGTTTGGGTTTTACCAAATCGAAACGTCGTGATTGTTAATTTTCACGTAATGATGGCAAATGTCCAACTACCTTTGTCTCCCTCAACTAAATCATGTTAAATTCTTGTTAGTTTAAAAGCTAGGGGACACCCCTCCACACTTGGTGCGACAGTCGCAACGCTTCATGGTGTAAGGAAGCAGTCGTTAAACTCATGTTACCACATCTAACAAGAACCAGATGTTATTGATTATTACCATTAATTATGAAGACGCCGATCGTCTAGATATGGGTGAATATGAGGTGCGAATGAGTGTAATGAGTGTAGATGAACGAGTATAGTCATAGCTACGAACTAAGGCTGACTATTCCTCAGAAAGAGCTATTTATTAATAGCCCAATAGCCAGGGTAATTAAGGGACCTACAGCTTATGTGAAATGGTGTTAGTCTAATTTCAGTTAACTGACAAGCCTTACACTCAGTTCTCTTCCCCACACAACACCTGAACCTTGACTACCATCCAACATGAACACTCCAGAATTGTCTAGTAGTGTTCACGTCCAAGGTAACCATTTAGCAGACGCCGTGTTGGTATTAATAGGACCGAACATAGAACCTATGGCCTACAATGTCATCAACACTTTGTCCCCAAGCAGCTGCGTTACAGCACTGCGCCACTAATACCAACCTTTCATTACCTTCATTAGCTTCAATTAAACTTCTTAATTATAGGCGAGGATTGATTTTTTGC
>JAQJVL010003852.1:0-53858 GCA_035578905.1 Stictocephala bisonia
GGTCTCCCAAGAACCTTGGAAGAAATCAGAAAAAATGGGAGACTACTAAAACACCTGATGAAAATGATTTTTCTGTTAATTGCTCTTATTTATCATCATCTGTATACATTTTAACCTCTTACTCTGAATTGGGATATTTTAGTGTTTTGTATACACGATATAAGTGTGTTTTCCACTATGATTACAATACTTAAGACTAACTTGGGTGTTAATTTAACACATTGAAACCCAACCACATTTTGCTGTAACATCCCTGGAAATCCCAAAATTTTTTTTGTAGATTTTTTTATTGTTGTTATGTATGCTAAACATTTCTGCATTTATTTTTTAATTTAAAGCTTTTTTACAAGAAAAAAAATTGATGACGCACCAAAGTATATTTTAAATTCAACTAAGGGAAAAAATTTGTCTATTTTAAAAACAAAAATAAAAAAACAAATTTAAAGAACAAAATATACTTTATTTTGACTAATTTATATGCATAACATAAATAAAAAAAAAAAAAACAGAGTTAAAAAAAATAAAAATATGACGCACTTGATGCTTCATTGGTACTGTCAAATAATAAATCAAAAATCTTGAGTAAAAATAGCTGATGAAAAGTACAAATTAATAACGTCCCTCATAGTTAATGCCACATGGGGTTTAGGTGTTTATGAAACTTTTACGAAACAATTGTCCAGAAAAGTCCACTTTTACCGGGAAACTCAGGGCAATTTTAGTAACACAAACAAAAAAGAAACTATGAAACAAAAAAATACACTATAAAATCGAGTTATCTATCAAAAAGTAACCCAAAAACCCACTTAAATTAATCAAACATTGACAGACAACTAACTCACCACACTCTAAACTGAAAGTAGGGTTTAATGGTAAAAAAAATTGGGTGGCAAACATCTGGGTATGCCCCATGGTGCTTTTAAACGGGGCCCGAAAGTGTTAAAGTATGATATAGGAAACTTTTTATTTAAGCCCAATCCAAAAAATTATTCAAAAATTATTTATAACATTAGTAGCCACCAAAGTAAATATACTACTTAGGTTGACATAAACTTTGTCCGCTCTCCTACATTTCAGAGTGGGACTTCACCATTACTAATTCTGTTAAATAGTTATGATTTACTTAAATAAAATTGAATTATTTTCAAGTTATGACTAAAAATCAATGAGATCTACTTACGATCTAGAATATAGAGGGTTACACAATATTTTAACGTGTTTTTTTTACATTTTGCTTTTTTTACTTTTATTGCCATCGTAAAAATATTTGTATAAGTTACGAGTTGTAATGTTACTTTTTTCTACTTTCTATATGATAATTAATACATTCACATTTCCACGCCTTGCAATGCTGAAGCAATTAAGTATAACATCATACATATAATGTTAATTATTGTAAAAATACTATTTAATAGTATAATTTTTGAGGATTTTAATTTGTTAATGACCTGAATTTCAATTTTATTTGTTTAATTTATGTTGCAACATTTAAGAAATGGATGACTCATTAAGTAGCACCTTTTGTCGGGATTTGATACATTTTACATTGATAACTATTTGTGTAGAAGTCTTCAATACTGTATGAAATATGTTATGCAGTAGGAACATTTTATTACTTTCAACATTCACTGTCTCCAGGCAGGGATTGTCAACACAGATCTATTTCTGACTTTCTGACTGTTTACAATATCCAGGGACAGTCAACAGCCAAAGGCTTTTAGCTTTTATCATAACAGGTATAATCTGATATCAATGTTAGTATTAGTGTAAATAATTATGTATTTAGATATAACTGTTTTATTACAGTAATCAATAGTGTACATATTTTATGTGTATATTTTTATACTTTACATATCTTTATGATGGAAGACATGAACAAATTTAAAATGTGTATTTACTATACTCATTTTATGATAGTGTTATACTTTAATAAATGAACAGAGATTTAATTCTATGGTACTAAATTATTTACAAAATTCTATTTCCTTACACTTTCTTATAAGGTGAGCTGTCAATGTTGTGTGTCGGAGTAGGAGGATGTGCTATATTTTTAGTATATATCTGGATGAGTGAGTGATTAATCAACCTTTCCCATTTGTCTGAGGGCATGGGACATTGACTATATAATAGTGTGTGTGTGTGGATGGATGGGCTGTCAATATCGAAAGCATCTGAATGTGTGGGCATTCTTTAAATTTCATATATGTCAGGAAGGGTGGGTGAGCAATCATCATTGTAATTGTGTAGGTGGGGTGTGGGAACATCAACATTGTATGTGTTTGTGTGGGTGGGTGGAACATTCACCATCAATTGGTGATGTGGGTGGATGTTCTGTCAATGTTGTATGTGTCTGGATAGGTGGGTGGAAGATAGACTCTGCAGTTGTTGATGTTGGTGGGTGTTTGGAACATCGACCATGCAGTTGTTGGTGTGGGTGGGTGTTTGGAACATTGACTATACAACTGTTGATATGGGTGGGTGGAAAATTGACTATGCAGTTGTTGGTATGGGTGGGTGTTTGGAACATTGACTATGCAATTGTTAATATGGGGGGGGGGGGATGTTTGGAACATTGACCATAAAACTGATGATATGGGTCCAAGGAAGAAAGACTATGATTAACCCCCCCTAAACAACAATGCAAAGGGTTTTTTGTGGGGGGGGTGTTTTTGGGAAAATTGACTATACAACTGGAAAGACAAGGGTTTAAATAAAAAGATTGAATATCCCCGGTTTTTTATATGGGGTGGGTGTTTTGGGAACCCTTGGGCTATACAATTTTTTAAAAAGAGGTGGGTGTTTTGGGAAAATTGACTATACAACTTTTGATATGGGGTTTGGGTTTGGAAAATTGACTACGCTTTTTTGATGTTGGTGGGGGTTTGGAACATTAAATTAAAGCAATTGTTTATGTGGGTGGGGGGTTTGGAAAATGGACTAAAACAACTATTGATTGGGTTGGGGGGAAATTTTACCATGCAGTTGTTGATAAAGGGAAGGGGGGGGGTTTGTAACATCCCACTATGCAATTGTTGATGTGGGTTGGGGGTTAGGAAAAATCGACTATTTCAACTGAAAGATATAGGGGGTAAAGATTGACTATCCAGTTTTTTTTGATATGGGGGGTGTTTTTGGGAAAATTGACTATACAATTGTTTAATATGGGTGGGTGTTTGGGAAAATTGCCTATACAAATTTTTGAATGGGGGATTGGGAAAATTGATTTGCAGTTGTTATATGGGGGTGTTTTTTAAAATGACTATACAATTGTTAATATGGGGGGGGTTTTGGGAAAATTGACCCATAAAAACTATTTATATGGGTGGGGGGAAGATTGACTATGGGAGTTGTTTATTTGGTGGTGTTTGGGGAAAATCGACTAAGCAATTGTTTTATGTGGGGGGTGTTTTGGGAAAAACGACTATGCAATTGATGATGGGTGGGTGTTTGGAGCATTGACTATACAACTGTTTTAAAGGGGGGGGGTGTTGAAAACATTGAGTTTTGCAATTGCTGATTTTGGGTGGGGGTTTGGAACCCTCGGGCTATGCAATTGGTTTTATATGTGTTGGGGGTTTGGGAAAACCCCTCGACTGCCAATTTTGATAAAGGGTTTGTATTTGGAACATCGACTATGCAATTGTTTATATGGTGGGGGTTTTTGGAAATTCGAAAATAAAGTTTTTTGTTGATATTGGGGGGTGAAAATAGAAACAAATTTTGGGTCCCAAAAACCCCCCGCCCCGCATATTTTAAGGGATTATGAGGTCACTACATTTTACATTAAATGTTTTAATGAGGGTTTTTTGCATACTTTATTAAAAATTGCTGTATGTAAATTAAAAAAACTATTTTTTAAAAAGTTTTGCTGTTAATCTCAATTTTCCCCCAAATTTTCTATTAAAGAAACATCATACAATTGACTTTTTTTTTGCCATTTTTTTTAAAAAATCACTTTGATTTGAGGATGTTGAACATTTGGGTTAATCCCAATTTTATTATCATAATATCTTTTAGGGATTTTTTATTTAATTTATCTTTTGGTTTTTTTTTTTAATTTCATTTTTCGTAAACTCCCAAAAAATCTGTAATATTGTAAATGTTTTAAAAAAAGCATCTTTTTTTAAAAATTTACATTGTTTAACCCGGTTGTCCCCAAAATTCAATGAACAATTTTTTAATGTAATCCCCCCAAAATTTTATATTGAAAAAACCAGAAGGTTTTAAAAAACATTTGATATTTTTTCACTTAATTAACAAATATTAAATTATAAAAAAATTTATTTAAATAACGTTTTTTTTTTAAATTTCCTGCAGCAATCAGCTGAAAATTTCAAATTTAAAAAAAAAATCAGCAAAGATTGTTCCCTTTTTCAATTTGTAGCAGCTGGCTGATATTTCCCCCTTTTTTATATCTCGCAAAAGAGTAAAAAGGGAAAAACCCTTGGTTTTTTTAATTTTTTAATCATGCACGGAACCCCAAAAAAGATTGAAAAATCCCGGTAACTGTTTTAAAAAAAATGATATTTTTTTTTGTGAAATTAAAAATATGTTTTAGAAGGGTTTTAAAATGACTTTATGAAAAGTTTATAAAATATTTCATGAAGGGTTTGACACAAGCGTATGGGTTTAAAATTGAAAGAACATTTTAAATAATCAAAAATTTAGAGTTTTTTAAAATTAATCACACATTTATTTTCTTTAAACGCCCATGCAATTTTAAATTTTTTTTTTGAAAAATAAAAAAAAACTTGAATCTTGGCTAAATTCAAGTTTTTTAATGTTAGGGGCCATAGAAAGCTGTGAGCGCTAGTGTCACTAATTCAATGTGTAGAGGGTGCTTCCAAAGGCTGATCCCCCAAGGTTTCCCAAAGAGGTGGACGCAACCCGACAAATTTTTCCCAAAACTTACAAATTTTACCATTCTTTACTTAATATCTCGCATTAAACCGACCTTTTTCATTTTTACTATAAACCAAATGTAAAGTTTGGTTTTGTTTCCCATTTGAATATATCTTCATTTTTAATAAAAACAATTAACTCTTTTATGAATCTAAAATGAAAGAATATTTTGAAAGATGTATATTTTTGTAGGATTAAAACCACGATTGCAGTTTATGCTGCATTGTAATTGATATGTCTCTAAAAACCAACGAAGAACTGGTCTAATCAACCTAACCATAACATATATTCATATCAAACAACAATACCAACAAGGACACATGACCGTGGGGTAGATTGGCAAAGCTAAATTATCACTAGTAATTATAACATTACACAACACGATTTGTTTGTGATGTTGAATGAGCATAGCACAGTATTAATTAAACAATACGTAATTTAGATATTAAAAATAAAATTTCATATGACAATTAAAACAATTTTGAGGTTTAAAATAACATTTTGATTACAGGACTTTTTGTAGTAGATTAAATATTTCAATGCGAAAACTAATCTAATACAGATATTAATTTTACTATTTTTTATACATAAGGCTGAATCCTGATACAGGTGGTGGTTTATCCTGTTTAAAAAATGTTCTTACAATCTTAACATTCTTCAAATTTTTTATTTCATATTGACAATATTATCTACATCCATCCACCCTTACATGTAAAGTAATATTGACCTACTCACCACCTATTCATACATGTACAGTGGTATTGACCCACCTGCCCACCCGTACAGTGGTATTCATACTTGTATAGTAGTAATGAACCACCCTCTCACGCACACACACCTTGAGTATTGACCAACCGCTCCACACATACACTGTCAACATTGTAAATAGGAATGGTGAGTGGGAGGAATAACCACTCCAATACCATTGTACGTGTATGGGAGGGCAGCGAATCAATACTATCATGCATGTATTGTGGGTGGGTGGGTCAGTACCACTGTACTTGTATGTTATGATTTGAGTGTTTTTATATGTATCGCTAATCTGATAGCATATATTAGGGTGCTTTGGACATTACATTTGAGTATATTATGTAATTACTTACAAATAGATATTTCTTACAAAAAATAGGTATATTTGTGCCAGTAATTTGGTTAGTTAGTGAGGTCTGCCACCACATCTGGTTTTAACTGCATTACATTTTCCATTAGGACTTCTATAATGCTGCACTACTGGGCAAAAAAACGGATGATAATTAGAGACACGGCATCTAATACTAGATGAGAAATCTATCTGTGTGTATGTGGGAATCATTTAACAATTTTACTGTGGGAATTACTTATCAATTTCATTGTTTATTTAATTGTCCACATGTGTTTTTATTATTCAATATTATATTATGTTTAAATACCTTTCTTCTCACCACACCAACCCCGACGTGACAAGTGTTTTTGTATCCAGTACAGTGCCACCGTGTATCGAGTGTTTGTGTGTCACCCGTCGCCTCACGCCAGTCCCTCCCGCGTCGCTCTCTAGAGTGCTAACTCGCCACCATGCCGGACACTGATGCTACTCTGGTGAATCGCATTGCTGTCAGGATTCCACCTTTCTGGGCTACTGATCTCGAGTTATGGTTCACTCAGGTTGAGAATCAATTCTCTTTGGCTGGTGTAACCACAGATAAGACTAAATTTAACTATGTTACGGGAAACCTGGATGCTAGATATGCAGTCGAAGTGAGAGACGTCCTAACCAGACCACCAACCTCTGGGAAATACGAAAAACTGAAGGCGGAGCTCATTCAGCGCCTCAGAGCGTCTCAAGACCAGAGACAATACAGCTGCTGGAACATGAAGAGATGGGAGACCGCAAGCCTACCCAGTTTCTCAGACACCTCCGCGCCCTCACCAGCACTGCAGTTCCGGATGGTATTTTGAAGCCGCTTTGGCTGACAAGACTGCCAGCGTCTACACAAGCCATTCTAGTGACACAAAAGAATGTTGATCTTAATGGTCTGGCAGTGCTCGCTGACGCTGTACTGGATGCCAGTCCTCGGCCCCTGGTAGCGGAGGCCACTACCACGATCATCGCCATGGAGGCCATGATGGAGCGTCTCACCATATTGATGACAAAGATGATTGGCGAGGTGGCTACCATTTTGAGAAAAGAAAAAGCAGCCGTCAGTGACAACCGCCACTACCGTTCCCGCCGCTCCTCGGACTCGCGATCTAGGTCTCATCCGCGCTCGCGCTCCAGCAGCCGGCATCAAGATAGCGTGTGCTGTTACCATACAAGGTTTGGTGACCAGGCCAGCCAGTACACCAAACCCTGCCAGTACAACACCAGAGGCCCTGGAAACGATCGGCAGGGTCACTAATGGCGGCCAGCGACCCTGAGCTCATATCATCAAGCCGCCTCTTTATCACTGACAGAGTGACGAAACTCCAGTTCCTTGTGGACACTGGAATGAAAGTGTGGGTCTATCCTAAGTCTATGCTACCAGGAAGAAGGTCGAAAACCAACTACGACCTTTTCGCAGTAAATAAAATACCTGCATTGCTACCTACGGCCTAGTGACGTTAAGCCTGGACTTCGGACTAAAGACATGCATTCACGTGGCGTTTTATAATTGCAGATGTGGCCAGATCCATAATAGGAGTGGATTTCCTGCACCACTATGATCTTCTTCTAGTAGATGTACGTCGTCAGTCTTTGGTCGACCAGAAGACATCATTGAATTCAAGTGGCCGTGTAGCTCCTCGCAGTTTGGTAAGTATCGTTAAAATCATAAACGCTACCTTTCCATCTGTATACTCTTGACTACTAAGACTATCCAACGCTCACTAGGCCCTCCGGGAAACCAGCTCTACCGATCAAGCACGACACTCAACACCACATCCGTACCACTGCCGGCCCACCAGTCTGCTGCAAGCGACGGTGCCTAGTCCCTGACAAGCTCAAGTTAGCCAAGATGAAGTTTGACACCATGGTCCAAATGGGAACTGCCAGACCTTCATCATCCCCCCTCCACATGGTTCCGAAAAAAGGCTCTGACTGGAGATCGTTGGTGACTGCAGAGCCCTCAACTATAGAACCATCCCAGACCGCTACCAAGTACCCCAACATTCAAGATTTTTCTTATTTACTCCACGCACGACGGTTTTCTCAACAATAGACCTTGTAAGAGCATACTATCAAATTCCCGTTAATCCAGAAGACATCCCCAAGATAGCTATCACTACTCCATTTTAGCCTGTGAATTCCCCTACATGAATTTCGGTCTTTGCAGCGCAGCACAGACCTTCCAGCTCTTCATCGATGGTGTTTGAAGGGGTCTCAAAATCTTCTAAACTAAACTAAACTAAACCATAACAGCTCATATATAATTTTAATTTGTAATGATATGTTGAAACTCAGTTTAGAACAATATCATCTCTAATTAGCATCATCGCATTCACACCTGAAAAGGCTGGAGCCGATAGAGTTTTCGGCCAATTACGTTTTAGCTATGTCCGTCAGAAGCTAAACGCTTCGGCAATAGTCATGTTCATTCGGAAAGGGTCGAATCATTCCCCCACCACCTATCTCTCATCTGATCAAGAACACCTGGGAATCTGAAGATTAAGGTTCAGTATAAGGTAGTTGGCGCCAAAGTGAGCCAGTCAGCTGATTGGAAAGAAAGGATAAATTGAATAAAGAACCAGAATTAGCACCAAAATAACTATCAGCTGTGATTATCAAGCAGCGCTGTAAATGTGGAGGGGAGTGAGCTGGTTGGAGAAAGAAGAAATAGAAATGATCTGTGACGTCATGAGTCGAATGACCTGGCTCAGACGACACAGATCCTGTAAGAGAGCCGTTTTGCCCATCGATACTTCCTAGGGTTGTTGTACGTCCCGGTTTCCCGGGACTGTCACCGGTTTCGCTTTGAGTGTCCCGAGGATACTTTTCGGGACACGCAAATGTCCCGGTTCTGGTCAAACTGCCTAGGCCTACACTTAGCGAAAGTAAAACAGAGGGAAATTTCATAGTGCGCTGTACGTTAATAATGTATGTTGCTTTGAGGGTTGGCATCTTGTGGTGTTTCAACAGACGCCAGCAACCACAAAGCTGAAAAAAATACTTCCTTGTTCAATATTTTAAAGAGGATGACGGAATTGCTAGCAAAGTTTGCCTCAATGATAATTTAAACACTGACCAGTTACTGCAACCATACTTTTGCACAAGAGAAAAAAAAAAAAAAATAAATAAGTCTCTTTGTGCTGACAGAAAAAAGGTTTGTCCCAATTCCCCTCCATACACTTAAACAGTACTGGTTTCTTAGCAATTTTGTTAGAGATAGTCTATATGTGATTGAAATAATCATATCTGATTCTAAAATTATTCCAAATGTTTTTTATAGTGTTACAACAGTAATAGATTTTACATGAACAAACAGTATTTTGTGTAAACACCTTGAATTAATGCAACCACGGTTCAGCAATATTTTTTCCTATTGTGCAAACTAATAATTTTATTTCTAGGATTTCTAAAAAAGTTTATACCCTAGTTTTTCTTAGATTTTAACATAATGAAATTGGTTTAAAAAAAACTATTATTATACCAAAATCTAAATCTTTCTGTACTAAGACATACCTCTATTATAGAAATTATGAACCCTAGATATCCTTCATGTTGTATCATCTGCATATTGTAATATTTTTACCTATGTACTTTTTAAATATGGCAAAATCATTCACATATAATGTTAAAAATAGATCGAGGATATTATACTCCCCTGTATTAAGCGCAAAATTCCTTGATTGGTAACTATCACTAACAAAATTTCCTACAGAGGTGGACATATTTATTATGTTCCTATTTTGTGAAATAATCAGTAAAAAAATGAACATTATATTTACCCTTTATTCCTAATATTAGATATTTTACTGAGCAAAAATTTAGTCAATCTACATATTCAAAAGCTTTTGTTAGGATCCGTTTTGCAAACAGCTATTTACAAATTTATTTTCATGTAATGCCTTTATTAAACATTAGTCCCCCAAGTATTCAAAAGGTCCTATTGTAGATATTGCCTTGTACAAAGCCAAATTGACCTTTTCACTGAATTATTCATTTTTCACAAAATATCTAGTTAGTTTTTGTCCATTAACATAATGCACCAGAAATCCTCATTATAATAGAATATTGACCCCCCAATAGGCCGTATAGCATTTAAAAATCAATTCTTAGTATTTTCCATTCTTAAAAATAGGCCTAACATATGTTATTTTCATTCCAGATGGAAAAATAATACCAGTTTCCGAAAATATTCATTTTTATTAGATGGATGAAGAAAACATGTTATAAAATATAATTATAATATTTTTTGGTATATCTTGTTGCCTTATTTTTATCCTGTCCAGCTGATGATACTTACATTTTATTATTATCTTAAAGCTAACATAAAGTAGTTATTCTCATTTATAGGCCCCCTAAATAACATACTCATCTTTTTACTCCCCTATATTTTATATTTACCCTCTTTAAAAACTGTTATCTAGAATAGAACGAACTCTCCATTAAATTTGTTTAATAATGTTTCTTTGGTCATATTAAGAGAAAAATTAATTTTATTTAAATTCATATGACAGAAAAGCAAAGTCATGCATCCATTTTCGAACTTAAAGTTTAGATTTGATTATTTCTAATACTTGTAGGCCCCTAGTTTTTTATGTGGATAGCCTAGAATTTTATTATAATCCAGGTATTTTTTTAATGATCTCTTGAAGTTTCTGATAACATTTTAAAAATAGTTAAATTCATTTTTCGCTTTTCTTAATTTTACCTAATAAAGTTTGTTTCCTAGGATATCTAAAAACAATTCCTCTTAAAATGCAAATTAAATCCAATTTCTTTTTTACCTGATTCCACAAGAATTTCTTATATTCTATCAATGCATTGGAATATCATTAGTTTTATCCAAGTATTAATATTTATTTCCTTATTGCATTTTACATTTCACCTTAAAGTATCATAAATTCTATAAATAGATTAACAATTTGACAATAAAATTTTCCTCTGAGTCCATTAAATGTCCAATATTGGCCACCCAATATCCCACTGTTGAAATACAAGACTTACTTTTTTACAATCTAAAACTTTTTTAAAAATGTTTTCCCCCCTTTTTTTTAAAAATAGTTTTTTGTTCTTGCCGAAGTTTATAAATCAACCTGTCCCAAGTAAATGATCTTGCTATCTAATTTTTCTATCCCCCATAGGCATCATATTTACTACCAGCCCAATCATACCATTAATGTGGTATAAACCCCACTTCGTATACTAATACATATTTATAAAATTCTACTCTAGTTGGGGTACTAATCGATGTTTTTGCAATTTCATAAGTAATAAAGAGTATCCAAGTAGTTACCCTGAACCATAACATCCAAGTCCCCCCCATACCAATAAGTTAAATTATACCCTAACATAATTACATTTTCTTTTCTTCATTCATTATATAATATCTAGAGACAATAAAATTTTCTAAGTCTGCATTTTAAAACCCTATAACCATTCATATAGGAGGCCTAAAACATGATGCTAATATTTAATTGTTTCATTATAATATTTAATTTTTTCATCAGAACTAATTCCAAAGAGATTGAATGTAAATTTCCCATTTTATTAGTTTACATTTTATCTCATTTCTAATAAAACTAATAAGCCCTCCTCCTTACCTGCTGGTCTAACACATTATAGACATTTTTAAAACCATTTTTATACCATACAGGTTTATTTAGCTTCTTCCCCATCTGTGTTACATTACTTCTGATAGAACATTGATATCTAAGGTAGTTTTTAAAATATTTTTCTATATAGACTTAAAAAAAAATTATCCAATAACTTTTTTTGATACTTCTAATATTAATTACAAAATATTGTGCAAAGTTTTCCATTTTTAGTACCCCCTCCCATTTTAACTCTATAAAATCTTTTTAATCTGGTTGCCCAATCAGAGAAGGATGTAAATTAAACCATCTATAATTTAGGTTTCCTCATTCCCAAATCTATGTTCATAAATTTAATAAAATATGTTAAATAAATATACAAAACATAAACTAAATAAATTATATATACTTTTTAACAAGCCCTGATATAACAAAAATAAATATTTTAAAAAATAAATAACAAAAAATATCTATTACTCTAAGAACAAATTAAGTAACAATATTCAACAATGACATTAGAATACAATTAAATAATCACGAAAATAACTAACAATAATGAAATAGTTAGATTATATAAGTGAAATAAATATTTTTGATAAATCAACTAAACAAATATAGGGCTAAAAAAGATCCTTTTTCATTTTGATATTCTTTTTATATTTAGATTAGGCTATCTATTTTATAAGCTGCATGTCTTCAATTTTGACTATTTGAATTGCTTTAGAAGTATGTCCCTTTTTTACCATGATTCTATAACCATTCATCCAGATGTATTTATATCCACTTACTCTTCCGAGCCTGGTTGACCTAGGCCATTAGGTCTGAGAAGTAGGGAGTGAGATGATCATTAAAATATATTGCTCTATCAGGATGAATATCATTTTTTATTAAAGAGACCTTAGGCCTACATTTCTAGCTTTACGAACTATATTATCTCTAGATTCTCTAGACATACATTGAACCAATAATTGGTGCAGGTGTGTTCTTAGTAGGTAATCTATGAGCTGTGATTTCTTCCTTTTTTATAAGTATGTCCATAGATCCCAGCAGCTTGATCACACTTCTCTGACATCTTCTTTATCTGCTTGTGGGATGCTAGTAATAACGAAGTTTCGACTTCTTCCATACTGCTTCTCTTGCTCTAGTGTTACCTTCATTTCATTAACTTCAGTGTTCTAGGCTTAAAGTTTTCTCTTCTATCTCTTTCATCTTGTCGAGTGTATTTAGAAACTTTTCTTCCAGCCTTGTCATTACATCCATTATGCCTATCGACTCTCTCACTCAAAGCTTTTTCTTGTCTTCTAAATAGCTCTTCAAAGAAGCGTTTGAGAGATTGGATTGCAGGGTCATCGATATCAAGATCTAATTCTACACTCTGCGTTCTAGGCTTACCTGACCTGCAGTTAGCACATTCCCCATTCATTCTTTAGTTTCTGACTTTTCGCTTTCCAAGTTGTCCTTTTTAGCCCAGAACAATCATAATGACTAGTTATTGCCACATTTTACCACAAGTTATATAGTCACCATCAACGGGAAAGTTTCTGATTGCCATTGGTTAAAAGACATGTTTTAATTTACTTTTTATCTATTTACTTTCGTGTAGCAAAGTTAACTATTTAATGTTTATACTCACTTGATATTAATAAAATTTTTCTGTGGAATAATGATAATGTAGTAATAGAAATAGAAAATGTTTACCTTGATTTGTTGGAAGACCCTAACCTCACTTCTACAGGTAATCACACATAAACCAATTATCAACTTAAATTCACAAAAAACCTATTACATTTTCTAATGAATGGAATCTTTCTTTACCCTCTTCACTATTTTAGAAAGCCACATATTCCATAAAACTCCAAATATTACTGTAAAATGAGAGTGAAAATGTTAGATTGAAGTTACTTTCAAACTACCACAGAGTAATAATGATATAATAATAATAATAATAATAATAATAATAATAATAATAATAATAAAATAATAATAATAATTAAATTAAAAGAATAATAATATATAATATAAAAATTAGGTTTTTTGCTTAAAACAATATATAATTGTATGGCAATTGTCATAGTTAATATTTATAGCTAAAATTTTCCATTCATACTAACATGAAAATCTCATTCAAACATACAATTTATTTTTCATACAGGCTCCCTTTTATTCGGATTATCCCAGTCTAGCCCCTAGTCAGTCAGCCAATTAGATTCATGTGCCATGAACTCGTCGGTACTTTAGAAAGCGTTATCAATCAGAAACGTTTTCAGACGAGTTTTGAATACCTTGGGCATTGTGGCCACTTTTTGATTGCGTTAGGCAACCTGTTGACAAAATGAACTCCCGCCTGGGAAGGCAGTCGTTCATGGACCACCGTTCTGTGTCTCCCAGTTCGGTAGTCCTCCCTGCCTCTAGTTGGGTATGAGTGTAGGTCGCTACCTCTTACATGTTGGCATTTGGTCCCTGAAGAACATGCACGTTTCTAAAATATAGAGACAAGGAAGTGTCAGCAGTTTTAGTTGTTTAAACGTTTCTTTTGCACGACTCTCTGGGATTTAACTTTGCAATTATTCGAATTGCTTTTTTTTGAAGGACAAAAATTCTTGTCAAAAGAGAGTTTGAGCAAGCCCCCCACAAAACTATCCCGTAGGAAAGATGCGGGTAGATTACTCCATAATATGCCGTCATCAGTATCTGAGTAGGGCAATATTTTTGCTAAGTTGCCTCAGCACAAAAATGCCTGATGACAATCTTGAGCATATGCTATCGACGTGACATTCCCAGGTCAAACCTCGATCAAGGTGTATCCCAAGGAATTTCAATCAAATGAACTTCTTCGATCTCGGCCTCATCTATCATTACTGCAAGACTATGATCCGAGTCGACTTGTTCGTAACCGGAAACTGGATGAATGTGGATTTTGCAGGATTTGTTTTGAGGTTGAGCTGATTGCACTGTTGAATTGTGCTATTGAGCTCTAAGAAGGAACAATTGTTCCAGTTCGTTTTTTTGAATTTGCTTTGAACCAGAGAGTCCGTGTCATCGGCGTACTGAACGAGTCGCCCGTTGTGCACCGATTAAGCCCAACGTCATTGACGTAGACCAAGAAGAGGAGTGGGCTGAGAATAGCGCCCTGAGGTACCCCGTATCTCAGCAGCTCCTCCCTCGACCTAACATCTGAGATTTTTACAAACTGCCTTCTGTTACTAAGAAACGATCAAAGCCATCTAAGTGGCACTCCTCGGTATCCCGTAATGGTTCCAATTTACGAATTAGGATGTTGTGGTCCACACAGTCGAAAGCCTTTGATAAGTCCTAGAAATACACTTAGTCGTTATCTCCTCGCTCTCAATGCCCTCCAATATCATATCGACCAGACGCACCACCCCGTCTGTTTGTCGATCTACCACTCGGAAGCCGAAATTGATTGTCAGACAGTAAATCGTGGCTTCCAAAAAATGTAAACAACGCGTAAGAAAAGCTTTCTCAAAAACCTTACTAAGAACAGGCAGCATTGAAATTGGTCGGTAATTTTTGAAGGGACAAGGGATCACCCTTTTTTGAAAAATTGCGATAACTTTTGCAGTTTTGAGGGGGGGTGGGAAAAAGTCCCAGAGTGAAATGAAATATTAATCAAGTGTGTTTAGTGGTCCTAATAAATGCTTCGAGCACTGTTTGAGGAGCCACGTTGACACATAGCTTGAGTCATTTGTCTTCTTAGTTGGAAGGTCTCTTATCACTCTGGCAACTTCCTCGCTCATTAACTGGGCTCAGAGCCATGGGAGGATATCGGGCTGTGTTTAAAAAAAAGGGATGGCTGGTTTACTGAGGAACTTTAGTCCCTGGTCTGAACAACCGAAGCAAAAAAACTATTGAACACACCAGCGACCTTTAAGGGATCATTGACGTGTTCGTTTTCAATTTTTAGTTCTATCTGTTTGTCTGTTAGTGGTTTTCTTTTTGTTTATGATGGCCCAAGCGGTTTTCGACACATGTTTTTGAAGTGAGCAATCTTTTATTTACGTCATACGCCTTTGCGGCTCTTTATGACTTTCCTATAGATCCGTTTTATAATTTAGAAAATATTGTTTGAATCTTTCATTTGATGTGTTGTTTTTTTTAATTCATATAGGAACAACAATTTTTCTTTTAACACTAGAATACCTTTGGTAATCCATGTGCATTTACTGTGCTTCTTTTTTTGTTGTTTTTTAATTAAGGGACAGCTCACGTTTAGGTGAAAATTGAATGTGTTTAAGAATGTTGAGAAATTGGCTTGTCAACTGGGTCAATGAAGTTTAGAAAAACTCCATCTCTCTCTCGAAAGCATAGAGTTAAGGAGTGCTATGTTATCGGGCCTCGTGACTCTGACTGTTTTTTGTGTAATAGGATTTTCCGTTGAGGTGCGTGACTGTTCAATGACAAACCAATTGGGCCGCAGTGTCTGATGTAGCTGTGTCGACCACAGACACCCTCGCGTCAATTAGGTTTGTCACAACGTTGTCGATGGCTGTCATCACCCTCGTGGGAGAATCGATCGACCAGACCAAGCCGAACGACTTCAATAAGTTATCTAGTCGTCTAGTCGTGGCACTGTTACCATCGAGAGTATCGATATTAAAGTCCCCGACGATAACAAAGTCGTTCCACCTATCCGTCACATCAGACAGCAAGTGTTCGAAATTTTGAAAAAACAGATCGTCATGGGGATCATATAACTCATCATATATCAAAACAAAATCATATAACCCGATGATTTTGAGTTGTGATGTTTTAGTCGTTACTTTCACCCCAGTTGACAACCGTTGTCTCTAAGATTTTGTCAGTTGAATCAGTCAGTCTGTATGGGGTAAAGAGAAATGAATATTTCGTGAAGATTGCTACACCTCCTCCTTTAGTGGAAAGTTCTGCAGTGAAATTAGCTAATTGATAATTTTTGAATTTTGAAGTGTTCGATATTGTTGTCATTGAAACCGTGTTCCGAAACAACCAAAATATCGGGATTGAGTATCCTCACACAAGAGAGTGAACTCATCTCCTTTGTTCGTTGCCTACCTGAGCGTTTTTGGTGCTACAGCGTAATTTTGTTTCCAAAATTTGTTACCTGATTAAAATTTTGTTTTCCTGTTTTTTTGTCGTTATTTTTTGAACGAGGGCTTAGGTTTGGAGTCCCCTAAAAAAATCAAAGTTCCGTTTTCAAATCTTGCCTAACTACTGAGTTGACAGTCTTTGGCTTGATCTGAGGCACTGTCTTGGCTGCGTCAGCATAGGTCTCGTGTGGAAAGTTCGAAAAGGGGTCGAAGCTTGAGGGCCTATTGTCCTGTGTGACTCATGTAAAGACTGTCTTGTAGTCCTAGATGCCGCAGGTCTTAGTTGAGATTTGGTAGAAGGTAGTGCGCATGTCTTAGTGGACAATTTTTCCGCTATTAGTTTAGCTAGGACTCGCTTCCCCTCGCTCCGCAGATGAAGGCCATGAGTGGTGTAGTGGTAGCGACCGATGCTGCTGATGTCCAGGACCTCCACCCCGCGATGGCGGTAGCTCAGCTCCTGTATGTAATTGTTCAGTGCGTTGACTAGTTTTTATGGCTGGAGCTCCTGGGGTCGAGGTCGTATCTGGTACTCAACGGTATTAAAAATAATTGAGGAAGTCTTCTTTATTGTCTTGATGGTATGTTTGTAGATTTCGTCTCTCTCCCAGCATGTCAACATCATTGGTCCCCGCCATTAGCACGTAGCAGTGACCTCGAAGCGGGGCAGATGAAGGCCTAACCCCAAGCAGACCGGCTCCAGGCTTGCACACCCCACTTATCTCTGTGTTGGACTTCACTGTTGATCTTAGAATTGAGGCGATACCCCTCTTCAACTTAATATATATCTAAGTTGAACATTCTTATATATTAATAAGGTAATAATTATTTTATAAAACCTCTTTCCAGACAATATTAGCTGTTCGTCGGCTTTTAACTTTAATATCAGGCTTTACATTCTTCAACGTATTTCCTTCAGAGACAACAACATACAATTGTGGGTGGCTAAAAACTGACTTAAGGCTAATAGATAACTACCCGATCAAGAATGAGTATTTTCTACCATTTCTGGCTATGCAGGATTACATGCAAATATGACAAAAAAATCTTATTTGTCAAACCTTCTTACTAATGTCATAGCATCTTGGTAATTATACATCATACTTCTGGGCCTTCCAATGAAGGAGGAAGGAAGAACTACAATCCGACCTACTTTCAAGTTTTCATGTTCAGCTCTCAAGGGGATAGTATCAGTCAAACAACATATATTTCTACTCGTAATTCATTTTGTTCTCAATGAATGCAAGTATAGTAGTCCACAAAGAGTTGTTAAATTACTATGTCAGTAGTTGTTACACGATTGAAGCACCAGCACGACCATTACCCCGCACGACTATACCCCGCACGACCATTGCCTAGCACGACCATTGCCTCGCACGACTGCCCCTTACGACCATTACTTCGCACGACCATTGCCTCGCACGACTATTGCCTCGCACGACTATTGCCCCTTACGACCATTACCTCGCACGACCATTACCCCGCACGACTATACCCCGCACGACTATTGCCCCTTACGACCATTACCTCGCACGACCATTACCCCGCACGACTATACCCCACACGACTATTGCCCCTTACGACCATTACCTCGCACGACCATTGCCTCGCACGACTATTGCCTCGCACGACTATTGCCCCTTACGACCATTACCTCGCACGACCATTGCCTCGCACGACTATTGCCCCTTACGACCATTATCTCACACGACCATTGCCTCGCACGACTATTGCCCCTTACGACCATTACCTCGCACGACCATTACCCCGCACGACTATTGCCCCTTACGACCATTACCTCGCACGACCATTGCCTCGCACGACTATTGCCCCTTACGACCATTACCTCGCACGACTATTGCCCCTTACGACCATTACCTCGCACGACCATTGCCTCGCACGACTATTGCCTCGCACGACTATTGCCCCTTACGACCATTACCTCGCACGACCATTGCCTCGCACGACTATACCCCGCACGACTATTGCCCCTTACGACCATTACCTCGCACGACCATTGCCCCGCATGACCATTGCCCCGCACGACCATTGCCCCGCACAATTCTGTACAATGTGTGAAGTACACCTTCAAGGGACATGTTCATATGCTAAACAGTTTCAACGAAGGGTCAAATTAAAGTGTAACTCATAAGATCGACGTGCATTCTGTCATAATCTATTTTATGCAATCCGTCTATGCTGTCAACAACAACATAGCGTATTTCAGTATGTATATTCTCTGTACCATACATACAATGAGAAATTGCTCGGAATAAACAGTTACCATCACCGATAATAGGAATCACTTGAAACTTACCTAATTTTGAAGGGCTACAAGTCATTGAAACATCTCCATCCGTAGACAGTCGCCTCTTTTTGGTGGTTAAAAGACCACCAGTAATAAAATTAGATATTTTCAACTTTCGTTTTTCACTCTTTCGCTTAGCATTTTAGTGTTCCTTTAAAGAGACATCACTAAAATCACTAAAATAAATTTCTCTAAAACTACAGCTAAAAAATTATAGTAATTGAAGTAAACAGATTAGTTAATAGATTATTTGACAGCTCATGATAAGTAAGCAAATGAATAAATACAAATAATTGCATAAGAATGACCAATGGGGTGGATTATTGAAGTAGGAGAGAAAAATCCTTAGATCTTTTCTGTTAATTCACCACCATTATATTTTTGTTTCCGTTAATTTACTACCATTTGGTACATGTTCTATTGCTCTAAAAACTGCTCCCTAATCTTTTCTATGTCCACAGTGGTATTCCTTACCGCTAGGAATCCGATATAGCTGACCTTATCTTATCGCCTTCCAGGAACTTACACACGGAGAACGCATTCGGCGGTAAGTTAATCATTGGATTTACCAATTTGTGATCAACTTTAGTAGCCACCTAACCTGACCTGACCTAACCGTAATTGATATAAACAAACTAGCGTTAATGAAGTTATGGAAAAAGTAGTGGTAGTGAATTAAGGACCAAATAATGTTTTAGCGAGTCTCAAAGGCCTTAGGTAAAGCTATGCACTAAATGTCAAGTCAGTCGGCCTTGTATTTGTGAAGATTCCGTGATAAGTGAGTCGTGTAAATATATATTTGTCTTATAATGTTCGGACATAAATATGAATGCTCGCACACAACTATCCTCAGACTCAACCAATTTGAATTATTAACGCTCACATCTACTGAGTGTTCTTAGACCAAAGCAAACTACCTACCCCAATTATTATAATCTGAGATATAGATGTTTGAGTGGAGAAAGAACCTTAGAAAATCATAAATTAAGTAGCATTTGAGTACAACTTGAGTAAGGCCAGACTTAGGTGAAATAAAATGCCTGATGCATTATCTGTACACAGATACCTTTCATTAAAAAACATTTGAAACTAATCGGCCGGATAAAATGTCCGGACGAACTTGGAATAGATTTTGCCATATAGAAAAATCGACATTTTTACATATAGAAAATCTGTACCTACAACAAAATAGCTTAATTTTTTAAATAGTGTGTCATAATTAATTTAATATAGGTTCAGTATAACATCACTTTTCACACACTTTGTACGTGAGTGACTGCTGTAAAATACTGTTAATTCTATATGACTTTGGACTGCTGGTACAAAAGTATTGTGATCTGGTAGGTTAACTGTACAACGTAAAGTCACATTATTGTCTTTATTTACTGTATCTCACTCACATTATTTTCTTTGCTACCTATTTATCAATATAAACACCCAATGATATTACTTAAGCCATTTCAAACGTGTTCATTTAATTAGTTTTTGTTTAAAATCTGAAGATTTCATAAAATAAATAAAATAACTGCATTAGGTTACCATTGAAACCTTTAAGTTTCAATGCCAGTGTCCTTAACCGGAGAGTTCCGACATATTGCGAGAACGGAGTCAAGCGACATCAAGCGTGACTGTCCCTTGGATAGGTGACCGTCCGAGCGATCCCGTCTTTGCACGCAGCCCGACTGCCCTGTCACTGGTGGCGGTTCGGAAGTCACCCTTAAGGCCCGAGTTGATGCCCAGGTTAAGTGTTAGAGGTGGCCTCTTAGCCCCAACTTCATCTGGTAAAATAAAACGACCTTTAACTTTCTCATTTCATGTAATTGGTCGGTAGCGTAGTTGGTTCAATCCCAGCTTCATAAGCTAAAGGTTGTCAGTTCGATCCCAATCAGAGTCATAACACATTTTGAGAAGGATCAGCTGATAACCACCGGCTGTTCATTTGTCATTGGGCTATTAATTAATGACACTTTCTAAGGAATAGTCGGCCTTAGTTTGTAACAATGACTACATTCACTCATCTACACTCATCACACTCATTCGAAATCCATTTTCACCCATATCTTGACGATCGCGTCTTATGAATAAATAAATAAATAAATCAATGAAATAAAAAATATTGAGTTTGAGTAACTTTAAGTCCAGTAGAGTGGAGCCTCACAATCGGATGTGAATAAAACTGTGCTTAAAACCTTCCCTGGTTTAACATTATGAAAGATCTAACCTCCTCAAAATTACCAACACCATTGATTGCATTCCAACAGTTGTTAAAAGGCTGTGGTAATCATTATTTATATTTGAACAGCTGTTACTTTTCGATTCATTTAAATCTCTCTCTGTGTTATTCTTATGGCCAAATAACGTACTTTGAGGGCTTCCCATACTCCTCAGGGGTTATGAAATTATTGAAGGGCTATGACCTTACTGTACAACTACGAACAGAGGCAAATGTTTTGACTCCTTGACCGTTTAAATTGGTCAAGAAATAAGGGTGGAGGTTTGACAAAAACGGCTTCACGTTATTTATTTAAGGAAACTATTATGTAATAATGTTGGACAGGAAAGTTACACACACACACACACACACACACACACACACACACACACACATATATATATATATATATATATATATATATATTATATATATATATATATATATATATAGAATGATTTATGGTATTCAATTAGAAGAGCTTTGACAAATTAATAATTTTCTCACATTAACCTGAAAATTATTTCAAAATATTTCAACAATTAACAGTATGGGCTACTAATTAAAATGAACTATCACTCAGAATTTGATACAAGTGAGCATGAGTTATGCTCTGAATTACACCTGTGGAGACAGCACAGTCCCTGGAATAACAAGAATTGAATATATGGCATTCCATGTGTGAACAGAGATACAGGAATATCGACAATGCCGTTTAGTTACAGCTAAAACTTTTATTAAAGTAACATGATTATTTTGAAAAACGTTTGAATTTTAATTGTTCGTATATTGTAGATATAATTGAACAAGTTCATATATTGGTTTTTAAATATTGAATATAGAACTATATTTGCAATCTGCGCTGTTGTGTTCTACTATACAATATTTATTTATTTAAAACATGCTCTTTTCAAAGCGGAAAAATTACTGAATTTGCATGTGTTCATTCACATTCATAAAGTGGACAGTGCAGTAAAAATAAGAAGAGATTTTTAGTGGCATTAAGGCTTTCCACAGTACGTGTTAGTGTGGGTGGGCGGGTCTCTGCATTATTATAGTATTACTTATAATGATAATATTTATTTCCAAAATCAGCCTATTGGGTCTAACCAACCCGTACATGCAGGCCGCACAATGTGGTTTTTATATGACTTTTCGAAGCTATAAGCCTTTAAGAAAATGGCTTTAAAGTTTTTTTAATTTTTTACAGCGTGTCTTGATTTTTTACTTAATCTTGCTAAAAATGTCTATACAATAACTATACATATATTTACTGTGTGTTCAAAAGTCCTACCTCTCCCTGTAACTTTTGAACAGAACTGTAAAATAATATCCTTGAGGGATTGTAATACTGTTTACAGACTAAACATCATGTTTTTTGAGGTATATGAGGATTTCAACCCCCCTCACACACATACAAATGTAAACCCTTATCGAGTGATATAGTATTTTAAAGTTAAAGGACAACAATACCACAACCTAAAGGTATCTATCTTAATCCAAAAGATAAAGGCTGCCTGTCAAAATTTAAAACTAAAAATATAGGAAATATTTAATTATTTTTTCAAAGAAGTTTTAATGTTTAAAATGAACAAAGAGTTAAACAAATCAGTATTTGCTCATTAATATGTACAAATAGCTAAAATGTATAGTTTAGTTGAACTCAAAACAAATAACTAATAAAAGTAAAACCAATATAGCGGCAATACCCAGTTTGTAGTATTGTATAAAACTAATATAGTGGCAATACCCAGTTTGTAGTATTGTATAAAACTAATATAGCGGCAATACCCAGTTTGTAGTATTGTATAAAACTAATATAGCGGCAATACCCAGTTTGTAGTATTGTATAAAACTAATATAGCGGCAATACCCAGTTTGTAGTATTGTATAAAACTAATATAGCGGCAATACCCAGTTTGTAGTATTGTATAAAACTAATATAGCGGCGATACCCAGTTTGTAGTATTGTATAAAACTAATATAGCGGCAATACCCAGTTTGTAGTATTGTTATAAAACTAATATAGCGGCAATACCCAGTTTGTAGTATTGTATAAAACTAATATAGCGGCAATACCCAGTTTGTAGTATTGTATAAAACTAATATAGCGGCAATACCCAGTTTGTAGTATTGTATAAAACTAATATAGCGGCAATACCCAGTTTGTAGTATTGTATAAAACTAATATAGCGGCAATACCCAGTTTGTAGTATTGTATAAAACTAATATAGCGGCAATACCCAGTTTGTAGTATTGTATAAAACTAATATAGCGGCAATACCCAGTTTGTAGTATTGTATAAAACTAATATAGCGGCAATACCCAGTTTGTAGTATTGTATAAAACTAATATAGCGGCAATACCCAGTTTGGTAGTATTGTATAAAACTAATATAGCGGCAATACCCAGTTTGTAGTATTGTATAAAACTAATATAGCGGCAATACCCAGTTTGTAGTATTGTATAAAACTAATATAGCGGCAATACCCAGTTTGTAGTATTGTATAAAACTAATATAGTGGCAATACCCAGTTTGTAGTATTGTATAAAACTAATATAGTGGCAATACCCAGTTTTTAGTATTGTATAAAACTAATATAGCGGCAATACCCAGTTTGTAGTACTGTATAAAACTAATATAGTGGCAATACCCAGTTTTTAGTACTGTATAAAACTAATATAGTGGCAATACCCAGTTTGTAGTATTGTATAAAACTAATATAGTGGCAATACCCAGTTTGTAGTATTGTATAAAACTAATATAGTGGCAATACCCAGTTTGTAGTATTGTATAAAACTAATATAGTGGCAATACCCAGTTTGTAGTATTGTATAAAACTCACCTCTGTGGAAACTGAAAGTTACTTTTTAATTGAATGGATCTGAAAATTTATATTTATCTAATCAATTTCACACACCACTTCCATGGTTCCAAAAAAGTCTATGTTTGTATGAGTAGTTATTACAAATTTACTTCAATATCAACAGTTAAAATTATATATATATATATATATATATTATATATTATTTTTAACTTTTATTTTCCTCTTATTCTCCTTATCTATCAAAGTAATTTTGATTTTCATAGATATGGAAGTATCATGTCATGTTAGTATTAGGAGTCAAAGAAAAAGTTGAAAATCCCAGAATATATAAAAATTTTTGTGATAATAATTAAATTGAATCTATTCAAAATTGAGTTATACTATTTATTCATTAAGCCAATATACGTAAATTTGCTTTATAATAGCTAAAGACAACACAAATGTTCAGGTTCTGTGGTAAACAGTAATACCAAAACGTTACAAACCGGTATTTACTTGATCTGGAATCAACGATGAGTAAACAACAAGCGTATTTGTGGGACAGTAAAGCAAACGTGTTAAAATTAAAATGTAAACAGCGATGTTCAAATGTTATTATTGTCTTATTTTTCTATGTAATATATTGAGCATCGAACATCGAATGCAAACCAACATGTATATATTATTGTAAAACCAGATCTCATCAAAACATAAGCATAGCGTATTTTTCATGTCAGATTTGGGGTTTACATTTAATTATTGGCCAGAACTGTTTTCGTATTAATCTTACAGAATATGGCGATATTGAGTCAGGAAAAAATATTTTGAATTATATAGTGAGATTAAAATAAAAATGTGTTTTGGCTTGATTGCCACAGTATTAATTAAATGGGTTACAAAAAAACACAAACGTAAGAACAATTGAGACACGTTTATTGAACAAATTGTTAAAACCAACATTAACATTTATGAAGGTAAATGTTCAACTTCCAATGCTTATAAACACACTAAGGAACTTTCCAATATTATTTCGATAATGGTTCAACAAAATACATATAACTAGAACGGTGATTTAGGTTTGATTTCTTGTCAACTCGATTGCATTGGGATGTCTTGTTACATCCATTGATGATAAGACATTTCCAAAACGTCCAATTCAATTTAATTTATTTTAATTCACAAGCGCTAATACATATTTCTGCAGTGCGCATGTAAACCATCTACCTTTATGCTGATTGATTTAAAAATTGGTCGATAGTGTAGTTGGTTCAATTCCAGCTATATGTGCTAAAGGTTCTCAGTTCGATCCCAATCTGAGACAATACATTTTGACAATCACCGGCTATTCACTTGTCATTGGGCTATTAATTAATGACACTTTCTAAGGAATAGTCGACCTTAGTTTGTAACAATGAGTACATTCACTTATCTACACTCATCACAATCATTCGAAATCCATATTCGGCCATATCTTGACGATCGGCGTCTTATGAATAAATAAATAAATATGTTACTAAATCACTTTGTAGTGTCATGTTATTCAAACATTTAATAATGAATTTGTGAATAGTGATATTTAGAATTAACAAATTTGTCAAACAAACACAAAAGAAACTCAATATAATGTAAATGGAAAAAAACACTGATTTTTTGGTATTTTTTTTAAGGAAAAGAGACTGATAAAGAAACCTTTATGAAAATGCACTGTAAAGATTAATACATCCAAGATCAAGAAATGAACAAAAATAACTCTCAAGAATGCTTCTGCTATCTAAAAGAGTTCATCGGAACCATAACCTTGGAATTCCCAGTATTCAGCTCTTTATAAACAATGGAGATAAAGCTAATACGGTAGTGTTGGTATGAGTCCGCCGTTACGGACGGATTGGTTGTTAGTTTGTGATTAGCATCAGCAGCCAACAGCCCAACCTTAATATGCAGGAACACTCTATTTATTACAGGTAAAATGTAGCCAACAGCCCAAACTCAATATGCAGGAACACTCTCTTTATCACAGGTGAAATGCGTCCTAATATATTAAACCTTCTTTGTTCAATCAATAATTAAATGTCAACATATTTTATGGGACTCTGTTGTACAATAGAACTATTAACAATATATTAAGCGATAAAATAAAATAACACATTATAGACATTTTTAAAATTACCAATAATTTTTAACAATAGACGACAATTTTACGTTGTTAATAATTAAAATAAATATACAGTAGTTAATAAAAAAAATATATAGCTTTGAAACACAACATAATTATCTATAAAGTTGATCGGATACCAACTATAATATCATTAATATAACTTTATTTTGAATAAATCATTTGTAGATAATAAATATAAATGCCAAATACCATTGACTGACTGATAACAAGAGGTGCGTGCACGCACAATCACTGACAACCATCAGGATTTGCCGAGCACACTTACAGACATTTATTATTAGATGGAGGGATATTGATTGTGCCGAAATTTCTACGAGCTATTAAATAACATAACATTAATTATAAACTTCAATTCACAACACTGAATCAAAAGTATAATATTTATTTTGAATATATAATCGATGACGATTATATTGACAATACTGTGAAAAACGATTTTGTATGATATACTTTATAAAATCATATTTAATTTTTTTTTCGGTTTTGGTGAGGCAGCCTTGGATAATTGTGGCACAATTTGGGAACCCTTGGATTAATGGATAAAGTGAATGCATTAATGACTTTGTAAATTAAGTTATAACAGAGGCAACTTAGATCCCAGAACCACTCTATAGCTGGGAAGTTACTAGGAAACCTTGTTGGCACAGACAAACTTGAAATTCACTTTGACATCCTCACTTTGAGATTATGGATGTTGGCAGATCCCTATAACCCATTCCGTACTTATCAATTGCAAATACAGTATACGCAATGGTTTGGTCCTGTTTACTTAATTAACATCAATAGTAGAACTTTAGTTATTGTAAATTTATCGAACTGAACGTCCTGAAGTGAGCATTATCTCAACGTCTGTCTCTTTGCCAGTGGCTTTGACCAGAGGGTTCCGACGTTATCGCAAGATAACGGCGTCAAGAAACATCCTTGGATGGGTGACCGTCTGAGTGACCCTGTTCTTGCTTGCAGCCCACCTGCCCGGTCACTGTTTCGGAAAACTGGAGATTAAATTTAAATAAACCGTTGGTCCCCAGGTTAAGTGTTAAAGAGGGCTTTTTAGCCCTAACTTCACCTGGTAAAATAAGACGATCTTTAAAAAGTTACCAGTCGCCAAGACACTCTGTAGTGTCGACAGAGAAGTTAAAAAGTTAACTTCTCTGTCGACACTACAAAGTGTCTTGGTGACTTGGTAAATACCTTACAAGTTCAGACGTGGAGACCACGGTGTTCCGTTACTGCTTTGAATTTTACAGTTTCAAAAACATTTTAACTCACTTTTCAGATAGCCTAAAAAGTATTTTCATAAAGCTCTTGTGCTTACATGTTTCGTCAATAGGTTGACATAATCAGACCACTTGTCAAAATTAAAATTAAAAGAACACTGAACACAGTAAACACTTTGACCTACGACTGACGTCACGGTCCCAGCTGAAGTACTAGACTATTAGTATTATCACCCATAAGATCCGAGTTCGACTCCCGAAGTGACCATGGTGTTCCTACTCCTCGGAAGATTCCGTAGTTTTGAAGTCAGATTAAGACCTGTCACGTAACATGCCCTTTTCACAGAAGTGCCTTAGTTTGTCAAATAACAATAATATTGAATAAACAAATTTAAATCATATAACAAAGCATAAGCTAAAACTTCCTAATATTTTATATAAAATTCCTATATATAAAATATTAAGCAATCTAATGAGTGTAAATGTAAAAAAATACAAAGTCTTCCTAATATTGTTTGATATTTTATTATTCCTCCACTCGCAAACAGATATGAAACCTATCCGGCTCCTTCCTAGTGTTTGAAATTCCTGAATTTCATTTACATAGGGATATTTGAGACTTTATTTTACTTATTGCTATTTTTTTACGTTATTGGAAATTTGAAAACGATGAATCAACCACTTGAAAATGCTGAAAACCTCCTTAAAAATGTTAACACTACCTAGTTTAAACTAACTAATAGTGCACTAGAAATAGGACCATACTCAATTATGCACTAACACATACTAAACCTATAACAAATATCTTATTGTTATGATTTATCACTTAGAAACATGCGTTAAGTGACTTTGGTAAATACCTCATAAGTTCAGACGTGGACGTAAATACCACCATGATGTTTGGTTACTGCTTTTATTTTTACAGTTTCAAAAAAATTTAAACTTAATTTTTCCTAAAAATAACTTATACACTCTCTTTATATTAATTTAATTCTAGTGACAAAACTGTTCATATTTATATAACAACTTACAAGTGTAAACTTTAATACTAAATGATTTTAGGAACTCATGTTATAGAGGTTGGATGAGATATTTTATTCTTAGCACGTTAATGGACAACATGCGGGCTAATCTGGATTGCTACACTGGGTGATCAAGTGTAGTAATAGTTAGTAACTAGGAGTGACTTCTCATCTAGTATCAGACAAATGAGAAATAAACAGTCGGAACAAATTAGCTGATCTCTTGTCTGGCTCCAATCGGTATCGAACCAGATATCCTTCCCTGTTCTAAGGAAGTTTTAAAATTATCTTACTCACAAATTGCAATGAACCGTTCAAAGTTTAATGGTGTACTTTCTTATAAAGACAAGAAAAATATGTTTTATGACAATATTATAAGTTATTTCTCCAGGGTTATTTTAATTTGTGTAAATATGGTAAACTTTACAATAAGCCTAAATCGATGGCTTAGTATGTGTTCACAATTGAGTATAACTTAAAAAAAATTTAATATACCGTATACGTCAGACCGTTCACATGCAAGTTGCTATAGTCGAAAAAAGTATGACATTCAAAATTAATAGTTAATGTTTCAATGTTTAAATTTATTTTTTATGATTCCAATATAGAAAGTTAAATTTCAAAGCGCCAATTGCATGAAAACGGACTTAAAAATTTCCAAAGAGTTTAATGTTTCACTATCCACTAAGGGAATAGAAACGTGGTGTATTTACACGCTAGAAAGAACACCGACCCTAATAGTAAATTACAGACTGTAGAAAAAAGTTAAAAAGCTTTTAACTGTTGGGTGAAGTTATAAATATGTATTCTGAAGTGAAAATTAATTTAATCAACCATTTAACGTTTTTCTCTCAATCCAGTTTCGTCTATTATTTTCTTATGTTGTATTACATTTTTGATTAAGTATTCAATTCATAAAGTTCTATTTTATGGCTGCAAGCTTAGTGTTAGTTAAAAGGGAATTTATGATTTATACTTTGTATAATATATTACAGTCAATTTTGTGGGATTTTATATTCTTCATTTTACACCTATTTTATATCATTATTCACCCTCAACTAATGTAACCTTAGTACTCAAAGTTAAATGGGTGTATTTGAAAGCATAAGCAATACTAAATTAAACCTAATTTGTTTAGTTTCTCCGAAAAGTCCTCATAACGACATTTGAATATTATTTTTAAAATCGTCCACAGGTCTTAGTTTCACTATATTCAAAGTATTTGAAGTCCTTTACAGGTCCTAGTTCTATTATACACAAAGTATTTGAAGTCGCCCACAGGTTCCACTACATTCAAAGTATTTGAAGTCCTTTACAGGTCCTAGTTCTAGTATACACAAAGTATTTGAAGCGCCCACAGGTTCCACTTATTCAAAGTATTTGAAGTCCTTGACAGGTCCTAGTTTCACTATACGCAAAGTATTTGAACTCCTTCCCAGGTCCACTATACTCAAGTATTTGAAGTCACCCACAGGTCTTAGTTTAACTATATTCAAAGTATTTGAAGTCCTTCACAGGTAGTCCACAGGTTCCATTATACTCAAAAGTACTTGGATTGGTCTGATAGCCCAAGTTCCAATATTTGAAAAGGAATTAAGAGCCATCCGCAGGCTGTAACTCCACTATATGCACATTCTTGAAGTCGTTTACATGCCAACCTTTCTTACGTACAAATTATTAAGAGCCATCCGCAGGCTGTAACTCCGCTACATGCACATTCTTGAAGTCGTTTACATGCCAACCTTTCTTACGTACAAATTATGTAAGAGCATCCGCAGGTCCTAATTCCTCTACATAATATGTACATTTGTAGTGATTTGCTTAAATAAAATAGACTTAAAAAAACTGGAATAACAAGTATAAATTATAGACAAGATAGTAAGAGATTTAGTAGTAACTAAAGACAAGCCTTTAATGTCTCAATACTATTTACAGGAGAATAATTAAATAAGGTTACTTTTGTCACACTTAAAGTGGCTTAAATTAACGTAATTATATAGTTTTCAAGCAAACGACATACATATATAGGCTACTCAACAAATCTAGAGTGCCTTAAATTAACTTAATTATATAGTTGTCAAGCAAACGACATACATATATAGGCTACTCAACAAATCTAGACTGCATTAAATTAACTTAATTATATAGTTGTCAAGCAAACGACATACATATATAGACTACTCAGCAAATCTAGAGTGCCTTAAATTGACTTAATTATATAGTTATCAAGCAAACGACATACATGTATAAGCTACTCAACAAATCTAGAGTGCCTTAAATTAACGTAATTATATAGTTGTCAAGCAAACGATATACATATGTAGGCTACTCAACAAATCTAGAGTGCCTTAAATTGACTTAATTATATAGTTGTCAAGTAAACGACATACATGTATAAGCTACTCAACAAATCTAGAGTGCCTTAAATTGACTTAATTATATAGTTGTCAAGCAAATGACATACATGTATAAGCCACTCAACAAATTTAGAGTGCCTTAAATTAACTTAATTATATAGTTGTCAAGCAAATGACATAAATATATAGGCTACTCAAAAAATCTTTAGCACCTTAAATTAATTTAATAATTGAGAGTTTTATACGTAAATAACTTATATAATA
Organism: Stictocephala bisonia; assembly: GCA_035578905.1. NCBI lineage: Eukaryota > Metazoa > Arthropoda > Insecta > Hemiptera > Membracidae > Stictocephala > Stictocephala bisonia. The sequence continues at coordinate 31,058 of JAQJVL010003852.1, forward strand.
ATAAACAAACACATTTGCAATACATGATTTAAAAATGTAATGTTAGATGTCACTTTTTTATTTTAAACTAAACATTTCAATGTGTCAAAGTGGAAATCATTGCATATAGGGTTGATCTAGCTAGAGGTGTTCAATCAAGCATAACTATTTATTATTTACAGTGCAAACAAACATTTTATAATACTAGTAAAAAGTATGTCTGTAGTTCAGAGAAAAAGATTACTAAAGATTTTAAATTAAAAACAAGCGGCATGCAAAACTGGTTCTACTAATATTTTGTTCCAAATATGTACGAATATAATTTTACACTAATTTATATGTTAATGAAAAGGTATATTTGCAATTTTATATTGTTCCATTTGAAATAAAAGCACTATGCTTTAAATTATATCTAGTTATTGAAGTAGGAATTTCAGATATCATCACTACAATAGCCTACAATAGAACATAGACTATTGGGATTATCTGATGCAACATTAAGTGCACGGGGGAAATGCTGGTTGCAAGGAGTAATAGCCTTGCGTGAAATGCTATGTTTGCCAGTACAGTGATATACTATGTATCATCAACTACAATAGAACCTACACCCAAAGCACAGCGTACATCTGGTGTAATATTAAGTGCTCAGGGGAGAAGCTGGTGGCAAGGGGTAGTGGCCCTGCGGGAAGTGCTATGTTGCCAATACGGAGATATACATGTATCATCAGTTACAATAGAACCTAGACCCAAAGGCACAGCGTACATCTGGTGCAAGATTATGTGCTCAGGGGAGAAGCTGGTGGCAAGGGGTAGTGGCCCTGCGGGAAGTGCTATGTTTGCCAATACGGAGATATACATGTATCATCATCTATAATAGAACCTAGACCCAAAATCACAGCGTACATCTGATACAAGATTATGTGCTCAGGGGAGAAGCTGGTGGCAAGGGGTGGTGGCCCTGCGGGAAGTGCTATGTTTGCCAATACGGAGATATAAATGTATCATCAACAACAAAAGAACCTACACCCAAACGCACAGCGTACATCTGATGCAAGGTTATGTGCTCAGGGGAGAAGCTGGTGGCAAGGGCTAGTGGCCGTGCGGGAAGTGCTTGTTTGTCAATACGGAGATATACATGTATCATCAACTATAATAAAACCTAGATCCAATGGCACAGCGTACATCTGATGCAAGATTATGTGCTCAGGGGAGAAGCTGGTGGCAAGGGGTAGTGGCCGTGCGGGAAGGGCTGTTTGTCAATACGGAGATATACATGTATCATCAACTATAATAAAACCTAGATCCAATGGCACAGCGTACATCTGATGCAAGATTATGTGCTCAGGGGAGAAGCTGGTGGCAAGGGGTAGTGGCCGTGCGGGAAGTGCTATGTTTGTCAATACGGAGATATACATGCATCATCAACTATAATAAAACCTAGATCCAATGGCACAGCGTACATCTGATGCAAGATTATGTGCTCAGGGGAGAAGCTGGTGGCAAGGGGTAGTGGCCGTGCGGGAAGTGCTATGTTTGTCAATACGGAGATATACATGCATCATCAACTATAATAAAACCTAGATCCAATGGCACAGCGTACATCTGATGCAAGATTATGTGCTCAGGGGAGAAGCTGGTGGCAAAGGGTAGTGGCCGTACGGGAAGTCAATACAGAGATATACATGTATCATCAACTATAATAAAACCTAGATCCAATGGCACAGCGTACATCTGATGCAAGATTATGTGCTCAGGAGAGAAGCTGGTGGCAAGGGGTAGTGGCCCTGCGGGAAGTGCTATGTTTGCCAATACGGAGATATAAATGTATCATCAACAACAAAAGAACCTACACCCAAAGGCACAGCGTACATCTGATGCAAGATTATGTGCTCAGAGGAGAAGCTGGTGGCAAGGGCTAGTGGCCGTGCGGGAAGTGCTATGTTTGTCAATACGGAGATATACATGTATCATCAACTATAATAAAACCTAGATCCAATGGCACAGCGTACATCTGATGCAAGATTATGTGCTCAGGGGAGAAGCTGGTGGCAAAGGGTAGTGGCCGTACGGGAAGTCAATACAGAGATATACATGTATCATCAACTATAATAAAACCTAGATCCAATGGCACAGCGTACATCTGATGCAAGATTATGTGCTCAGGGGAGAAGCTGGTGGCAAGGGGTGGTGGCCCTGCGGGAAGTGCTATGTTTGCCAATACGGAGATATACATGTATCATCAGTTACAATAGAACCTAGACCCAAAGGCACAGCGTACATCTGGTGCAAGATTATGTGCTCAGGGGAGAAGCTGGTGGCAAGGGGTAGTGGCCCTGCGGGAAGTGCTATGTTTGCCAATACGGAGATATACATGTATCATCATCTATAATAGAACCTAGACCCAAAATCACAGCGTACATCTGATACAAGATTATGTGCTCAGGGGAGAAGCTGGTGGCAAGGGGTGGTGGCCCTGCGGGAAGTGCTATGTTTGCCAATACGGAGATATACATGTATCATCATCTATAATAGAACCAAGGTCTAGTAGCACAGCGTATATCTGGTGCAATATTAAATCCTCAAGGCTGGTGGCAAGAGGCAATAGCCCTGCGGGAAGTGCTATGTTTGCCAATACGGAGACATGAATTGGCTCAGGATGACGAAAATTCTACATGTTTGCATGGAGTAATGAACTGATTTTTTGATTGGTTTTCAAAATGAAAACATTGGTAAAGGAATTGGCTGGCCTTGTTACTATTTCCTTCCTCGATTATAACTGAGGGTGTTTTCTTATTTTTAATAATATATGTAGATATTAAGGTAGTTGATAAAACTTACAATTAAATACTGCAATTGAAAATGAAAACTGTAGTAAAAGAATAATTAATATAGTTAGTGTTATGATTAATAATATACCTAGAATATAATAAACAAGTGTTGAGTTGTATTACACTATGTACACGCTATGTACAATCAAACATTTTTTATTTTAATTTAGTATTCACTGCAATGTATACATTTATTTTAGATACAGTATAGTTGAAATTTAACAACGTCCATCAATTTAAACACTTTTATTCAACATTTCTTATGATTGTAACAATATCTGTATTGAATATGTATTAACATAAACTATCACATTTATATTAGTAACAAGACTAATAGTACCAAGTCTTAAGTAATAACTGAGCAATTAATAACATATATTTTTAATATTGTATAAAGATAGCACAACATTTGTTCATAATTAAAATTTTTATGTGGAAACTATATATGTAACATTACTCTAAATTTGATCAAAGAAATTAAATTTCATAACATAAAAGATAACCTTTATATTTTATACCAATAACGCTTAGATATATGTAAATATAAGGTGGTATTGAATTCATTGTATTGCAGGTTTAGTGAAATATATAAATAAATTTATACTTATCAGTTATTCAAAAAATGATATAGCACTTAAAAAAACTATACACAAAATGGAATGGTTGTCAAAATACACCAATGAAGGAGTTTCACAATAACTAAGTGGAACTTGCCAAATAAGTTGAGTTCACGGTGGTTGTTTACACTTTTTGTGGACGTCCACTGATAAATGTTATCCCGAGACTACTTTATGTGGCTTGGTAACTGTTTGTCTCTGTTATAGTTGTTGTAATGGCCATGTCAGTATACAACAGTGAAGGAGTTTCACTACAATAACTAAGTGGAATTTGTCTCATAAGTTCAGTTCACGGTGGAGGTTTACCCGCACACTTTGTGGACGTCCACTGATAAATGTTATCCCGAGACTACTTTATGTGGCTTGGTAACTGTTTGTCTCTGTTATAGTTGTTGTAATGGCCATGTCAGTATACAACAGTGAAGGAGTTTCACTACAATAACTAAGTGGAATTTGTCTCATAAGTTCAGTTCACGGTGGTGGTTTACCTACACACTTTGTAGACGTCCACTGATAAATATTATCCCGAGACTGCTTTATGTGGCTTAGTAACTGTTTGTCTCTGTTATAGTTGTTGTAATGGCCATGTCAGTATACAACAGTGAAGGAGTTTCACTACAATAACTAAGTGGAATTTGTCTCATAAGTTCAGTTCACGGTGGAGGTTTACCCGCACATTTTGTGGACGTCCACTGATAAATGTTATCCCGAGACTACTTTATGTGGCTTGGTAACTGTTTGTCTCTGTTATAGTTGTTGTAATGGTCATGTCAGTATACAACAGTGAAGGAGTTTCACTACAATAACTAATAGAATTTGTCTCATAAGTTCAGTTCACGGTGGTGGTTTACCTACACACTTTGTAGACGTCCACTTATAAATATTATCCCAAGACTGCTTTATGTGGCTTAGTAACTGTTTGTCTCTGTTATAGTTGTTGTAATGGCCATGTCAGTATACAACAGTAAAGGAGTTTCACTACAATAACTAAGTAGAATTTATCTCATAAGTTCAGTTCACGGTGGAGGTTTACCCGCACACTTTGTGGACGTCCACTGATAAATGTTATCTCGAGGCTGCTTTATGTTGCTTAGTAACTGTTTGTATCTGTTATAGTTGTTGTAATGGTCATGTCAGTATACAACAGTGAAGGAGTTTCACTACAATAACTAAGTGGAATTTGTCTCATAAGTTCAGTTCACGGTGGAGGTTTACCCACACAATTTGTGGACGTCCACGGATAAATGTTATCTCGAGGCTGCTTTATGTTGTTTAGTAACTGTTTGTATCTGTTATAGTTGTTGTAATGGTCATGTCAGTATACAACAGTGAAGGAGTTTCACTGCAATAACTAAGTGGAATTTATCTCATAAGTTCAGTTCACGGTGGAGGTTTACCCACACAGTTTGTGGACGTCCACTGATGAATGTTATCTCGAGGCTGCTTTATGTTGCTTAGCAACTGTTTGTATCTGTTATAGTTGTTGTAATGGTCATGTCAGTATACAACAGTGAAGGCGTTTCACTGCAATAACTAAGTGGAATTTATCTCATAAGTTCAGTTCACGGTGGAGGTTTACCCACAACACTTTGTGAACGTCCACTGATAAATGTTATCCCGAGACGGCTTATGTGGCTTAGTAGTTGTTTGTGTCTGATCTGGATGTTTGAAAGGTAGAACATTTTGTTACCTTACACCACTCATTAAATGTAAGTACCTTGTATTGCGTATACAAACCTTTTTAATAGTTTCATTCAAAATGAATGTTACTAAATGTTTGGGTTTTATATTATTGTTTATATAACAATCCACATTTATCAAAAAAGAATTGAAACATTTAAAATCAATGCAGACCCTTAAGCACAATAGATAGGGACTTGCAGTTTTAACAATACCCTCATTTTAGGGTCTACGTGAGTGCTAAGAAAGGGTTTTGTGAAATTTTAATATTGAGGGGCAAACATTAATTTTGTAAAAAGTGTACACCTCCTTATGAGAAATGCATAGAGGCCGATCTAAACATCAACGTACAGCGTAAAGCGTAAAAGATAGCTGCAGTACTCTTTACTACAATTTTTAGAGTAGCCTGTTCTAGATTGGTAAATATAGATAATGTTTGGTCATATATTTACCAATATAATATTGGTTTAGAATCTTATAAAATTATTTTTGCCATGCTTCACACATTAAAAGTGACTAAACACTAAAAAAAATTTTAAATCATAGAGACATTAATGTCTAATCACATAAAAGCTGTTCTCCACCAATCTACTAATGTTGTGTACAAAGACAGATGCACCGTGTTTGTTTGCACTTAGTTCGTTTACTTGATGAAGTTTGAGATTTGAAACTGTTGACAGCTTACTGCCTCTCAAACCATATGGAATTACCAGTTTCCTTACCGTATAACCACACAGAGACCGCCCCCCACCAATCGACTAATGTTGTGTACATAGCATAGATGCACCGTGTTTGTTTGCACTTAGTTCGTTTACTCAGTGGTGTTCGACCTTTGAAACTGTTGCCAGCTGATTTACTGCCTCTCAAACCATATGGAATTACCAGTTTCCTTATTGTATAACCACACAAAGACCACCTCCCACCAATCGACTAATGTTGTGTACTAAGACAGATGCACCGTGTTTGTTTGCACTCAGTTCGTTTACTCAGTGGTGTTCGACCTTTGAAACTGTTGCCAGCTGATTTACTGCCTCTCAAACCATATGGAATTACCAGTTTCCTTAATGTATAACCAAACAAAGACCGCCCCCCCCCACCAATCGACTAATGCACCGTGTTTGTTTGCACTTAGTTCGTTTACTCGGTGGTGTTTGACATTTAAAACTGTTGCCAGCTAATCTATTGCCTCTCAAACCATATGGAATTACCAGTTTCCTTACTGTATAACCACACAGATACTGCCCCCCACCAATCTACAAATGTTGTGTACAAAGCACAGATGCACCGTGTTTGTTTGCACTTAGCTCGTTTACTCGGTGGTGTTTGACCTTTGAAACTGTTGTCAGCTAATCTACTGCCTCCCAAACCACGTTGTCCTCTAATGGATTTAATTTAAGCTCTTTACATAATGAAATAACTCACTTAATATTCAGTTACAATATAAATTACATCTTCCTCGTTTAGTAGTATTAATTAAAAAGCTTGTATTGCCAATTAGTATTAACTGTATTGCCACAAATAAACCACTAAAGACGGCTTACTAGCTGACTAACTTGTGAGTATATATAAGAATAAAATATATTAAAAGCAAGTTTTTCAACAAGAGGAATCTTGCACTGGTAAAGAATTTTCGTAAATAAAGTTGAAGCCATCAAATATATAAATATATCTAGTCTTTCATTCGTTGTTAATGAAACTTGTTATTATAGGTTTAATAAAACTTTTTGAATCAATAAACGAGGAAAACAATTGTTTACTTCAAATAAGATGCATTTTAATAAAATGAAAATCTGTTCGTACACCCGAATAAAAATTATAACCCCTATTTAATTGTTTTATCAGTAATATACTTTTCTTCTAGCCTTTTCCACCACATCATTAGTGATGGTTCCTAAGTGATGGACAATAAAACGGTAGATCTAATCTTGTTTGACTAATAATTGCCAGCGAACGTATATCACGGTCTAATGATAGTATGTCATTCTTAATGTATGATTCAAAGTTGATATACATCTCATAATATAATATAAATAAAATTATATATTTCATTTAACAATTAATATCAAACCATTTTATCTGATAAAAAAAAACAGCCATATTTAACTATAATTTACATCTTACTAGATAAGATTAAAATAAGCAGGCACAAGGATATACAGAAAAAGTAAATGTAACTATTTATCGATACACTTATAAGTTTTATATTCCAGTCATATTAGTAAAATTATATTACACAATTACAATGTTATTATACACACAATATTTAATTTATTTAAAAACAATTATATAACAGTTTTGTAAATGTTATTATTTTTCTAAGCAACTTCACTATCTAATCCATAGGGTTAGTTCACTAATTTAATTAATGATAAATAGACCATAAAAACATATTTCATGGTTAAACATGTAACGCGTACAACACTTGCATCCAAGTTAGATAATTTTGCAGCCTGTGTAAATTTATATTACCTTATTAATGTTTTAGCTCTCCAATACAAAACCAACCACACTATGATTATTGCTGGAAATTAGCTGCACTCACAGGTTAGTTAAGTAGACAGGAACGTAGTCATAGATCTTACTTATACTGCGCAAATTAATTTGAGTCAATAAAGGTATTATCACGTTTTTGAAACACTATGTCTTTATTCAATATATTTAAGTACGGAATATACATTACTCCAGGAACGTGTCTTAACGACGGTTTAGGTTTATGTCTATTAAGTTACTGCAAATATTCCTGACTTCATAGATAAAATACACTTTAGTAGCAATAGTTATCGTGCGTTTGTTGAAGAGTCCTAGAATTGTTCATTTAAAATATTAATATTACATTCCATCACAAGTTCAATTAAGTAATTCAATAAATTAGATTCTGGTGAATATTAAGGTCAATAAATTACTTTTTATCAAAGGTTTAGCAAAAAGTCTTTGATTTCGTTTTTCTACAGCGCGTGTTTCTACAGCACAAGGCCCCAGAAGTAGAGATGTCTGTCTAGCAACCGGCTAATTGGGGGTGGCAACAAACTACCTGAGTTAGTTACATTCGGGGTCGTTCAACTTTTTAAATAGCATATTAGCATTGGAATTCACAATGATGCAATAAGATCTTGCATAACGAGTGGTTAGTATAGAACTTGATCTACCCTGTATTTACTTTGTTACCAGACATAATTATACTATTTAAAAAAATTATACATTGATTGAAAATACTTTGACAAACGAAATACAATTTCAATAAATCTTTCTCGATATTTTGGTACTCCAATGCTGTTACTAAAACAATTTCATTTTTCTAAAAGTTTCTCATTTTATCACCAAATAGACAGCTTAGAACAACATAAATCGTATAAGTTATAAAATATAAAGAATAATACGTTTACTTACACTTTTTAAGTAACTTTTATTTTTGGTCTCCAACCAATATAGTTACAAGCACTGAGATAGAAAATATTTGGAATAGATTTGGATATAACAAACAGTTATTATCATTGATCACTAGAACATATAAATGGAACTGATAACGCGTAGAAACGCTCACGAGATACATAGTTGTAATATATATACTAGAAAGCTCAGCCACAGAGATTAAACGTGTTTAATATTATAACATAACTGGTAGCTTAACTATTTTAAAGGCGGATTGTTAGGGTTGGTATTTAGTATTATTTGATTAATATCCTACAAATATGGCCATATTATCTCTTTAAATTTAAATACCTTTTATTACGAAAAATGAAAAATTGAATGTCACAAAAATACTTTTATTTTGGTAATATCAAGAACAATCGGCAGTCTCTATATTTTTTTTAGATTGCAATCGGCAGGAACAAATGCATATGGAATGGGCAGGAGGGGGTATTAATGTATAACTGAAGACGGAGGGGGTATTTTTTAAGACATAAGACGTTTATTTCCAATTAGAATACAATGATGTACATAGGAATTGTCATTAATGATACATTCATCTGGAACAATACTTAATCAATAATAATATTCTAAAAATCTATTAATTAGTCCTAGTAAGTACAGAGTTTAAAATAATGGCCCTATTTCAGCATTCATGAACTCTTCTATTGAATAAAATCCATCAAAAGACTCTTGAACTTCCTTAAAAATGATTTATCAAAATTGGTGATTGTATTTTCTTTGATGAACTTATTTATTATTCTGCATGTTGTGTAATAAGTAGACCGCTCAAATTTACTGGTGCTGTGGGATGGGTAGTATATATAATGCTGTCTTGTGTTATAATTTGAATTATAAGGATTGTAAAATTTATTTTTATTTTTAATATAATATTTACAAATTTTAAAAACGTATAGGCTTGGAAGTGTTAAGATTTTCCTTGATATAAATTCTGATCTACAATGATATCTGAGTGGCTTTTTGAATAATACCCTAATAACTTTTTTGTATTTTGAAACTCCTGCTAAATGTTCTGCTCCCGTGCTTCCCCAAACGACTAATCCATAAGTAGCTAAACTTTGAAAATTAGAAAAATAGACTCTTTTTATTACATCATCAGATACACAATTAGATAAAACTTTCAGAGAAAAACAAACTGAATTAAGTCTTTTAGCCAAATAGTCAATATGCTTATAAAATGTTAATTGCGGGTCTATATAAATGCCAAGGAATTTAGTAAATGGTTGTACGGCCAGATTTGTGTAGGGAGGAAATTCCAAATTAGATTTTGAAAAGTCTATTATATGCGTTTTTATAGGATTCAATTTTAGACCGTTGGCACCAAACCAATTATTTAAGCCCTCTAAACATTTAGTTATTCTACTGGACAGACACTGTGGAGTGACACTCCTCACTAGGGCTGAGGTGTCATCTGCATATTGCCATATATTGGCCATATTTACTTTTGAGTAAGAAGGAAGATCGGCCATAAAGATGATGAATAGTATTGGCCCACAAATAGATCCTTGAGGACACCCCACAACACTTTTTTTCCACTGAGAGTAATACGTTGCTTTTTCGTCGTCAACAATTACTCTCTGATATCTGTCACTAAAGTATGAACTAAACAACTTTTTCGAAATACCACGAATACCATATCTGTCCATTTTTTCAATCAAGATACTTCTACTCATAGTATCGAAGGCTTTCGTTAAGTCGCAAAAGACGCCCGCTGACGGCAGCCTGCTTTCAAGTCCATTGTGAACCATATCAGTGAATTTAAGTATTGCGTCGACAGAGGCTAAGTTTTCCCGGAACCCATACTGTTCTTTATTGATTATATTATGTTTTGCAAGAAATGGGAGCAATCGATTTAAAATTAAACGTTCCAATATATTGGATAAAATTGGCTGTAAAGATATAGGGCGGAAATTATCAAGATCAGGATCATTTTTCTTTTTAATAGGTTTTATAACCGAATATTTGGCCAATTTTGGAAACACCCCTAAGGAAAGTGAATAATTGAAAATGTAAGTTAAGTGAGGTGCAATAATGGTTGATATATGCTTGACAAGGAACATCGGAATTTCATCCAATCCTGCCGACCTTTTATTTTTAACCTTGCTGATAACAGAAACTACTTCACTGGTTTGGATTGGCCATAGGAACAGTGTTTCCTCTACCTTGTTACAGTACTCTTCGCAGGATTTCATTGCGGCATTTAAGTTAGGGGACAAACTCAATCTATCCCTGACGGTAAGGAAGTGTTTGTTTAATAAATTAGCTGCCTCCGCTCCTAACTTAATCAATCTATTACTATCTTTAATCTGTAATTTATCTAACATCACACTAGTATTAGGTTTCCCAAGTTCATTATTGATAATCTGCCAAGAGGCCCTTGATACATTGTCAGCTAATTTTATTTTATAATTATTATACATAAGTTTTGCCATTTTAGTCACTTTTCTTAACTTATTTTTACATAGTTTATATTTGTTTTTTAGACTTGAATTATAAGGGTTGTGTTTTTGCAATACATGTAGGTTTCGTTTTTCTATACTTAGTTTAATAATATCATTAGACACCCATTCTTTTCTGGTAGATTTTAATTTTTTTATGAACGATCGTTTCGGAAAGTATTTGTTAAAATGAAATAAAAACGTCTCTAAAAATAATCTGTACAAGTCATTAACAAAAGAAATATCACAATCACTGTTAGACACAGCATACAGTGCAGACCAGCTTTCCTCATTTAGGCTGTTGTGGAACAGCAAAATACTATTGTTAGTAAATTGTCTACAAGTAGATATTCGTTTATGTGTTGTGTTGTTTATATTAAATTTCACCAGCACAGCTGAATGGTCGGATAAGCCAGGGTCAATTACATTAGAATTTGTAATTTTTATACTTATATTACAAAATATGTGGTCTATACAACTAGAGGAACTACTCGTCACCCTAGTTGGGACATTTATACATGAAATCAGGCCATATGAATTAATCACGTCTTGTAACTGTGTTGAATATTTACTATCCTTCAAAGTGTCAATGTTAAAATCCCCACCTAATATTAATTTCTTTTTTGAGTTGTTTATATTTTTTGAAACATTTTCCAGTAAATTTGTTAACTAAGTAAAAAATTGTTCATAATTCTTTGAATCTGGAATTCTATAAACGCATAGTATTAAGTAAGTATCATTATTTAATTTTATTTCAGCGGCACAGACTTCAAAGGTTTGTTGGATAGCAAACTGTTTATATTCTATCATGTCAGACGCAAATGGCATTAATTCGCTGCTTAAGAGAATGCAGGAGCCTCCACGATTGCGCGACTCTCTGAAATAACCGGTAACATAGCATAGACTGCTCCTATTTAAGTATTCTTTGTTTTCAACTTTTAGCCAATGTTCGGTCATTAACAATATTTTTTAGAACGAAGTGTTTTGTGTTAAAAATATGTCGAGTTCCTCTAGTTTATTATAAACCCCTTGAATATTATAATTCACTATTGTAAGTTCAGATTTACTCTTATTAGAGTTCATCCTAAAAAATTGTCGCCTATAAAATTTACTTGGTCCGCTGCGGGTAATCGGTAGTTGGCAGGTAGTGGCCCGTCAGTCAATGGTGGCTGGTCCCCGGTTGGACGGTAGTCAGCAGATGGTAGTTGTCCCAATGGTTGATACTGCTCTGAGGTTAGATTCTGAACGATGGATAAAATTTGACTTGGAGGCAGTGGTGGGAACTGGTCAGTAGAGTTGAGTTGGAGTTCAGGAGATTGATCACTTAGTATAATATTACGCAGGATATTTATAAATTCATAGTGCTTAAGGCCATTTCGCAAGTTCCTCCTTGATCGCTCGTCCTGTACAATAATTCTTACTTCTGCGCCAGTTATCTTTTGAAGCGCTACTATGTTTTTCACAAACAGCTGAGGGTGTATGTTATCTCTCATACAACCAAGTGGGGAACAAACAAGTTTTTTAAACCCGCGATGTAGAACGTCCTCTGTTAAATGATCCAATGCATTGTTGTAGTCTTCCTCTGTAGGGTTATCGCAATATTTTGGCTTTGTAATTAAACCATAAACAGCTGCTTGGTTTTTAGAGCGTTGACCTGACTTTTTGACTTTTAACAACCTGGGAAAATACTCATTTTAACTGATCGATTAATATCCTGAGCTAAAGTACTGTACGAGGCCACTGTACGAGTAATATATTTTTGTCGTGTGACGTTCACCTGCATTGTGTTTCAACCCACACCAACACGTAATATGCTAAGCAAGAAAAACACTTCTACACGTACTGTGGTATGACCCACCCACCTACCCCTTACACGTACAGTGGTAGTGATCACCCGCCCACCCCTACACGTACAGTGGTACAATCATCATTGTGAGCTGCACATCTGGGTCATACACATACAGTAAGTAGCTCTGACCCACCCACCCGCTCATACACGTATGGTGATATCGAACCACCTGCCCACCCATACACGTACGGTGATATCTGTACGTGTAGGGGTGGGTGGGTCAGTACCATTGTACGTGTAGGGGCGGGGGAGTGGGTAAATACCACCCCGTTGTTCCGTGAGGCGATACCACTGTACGTATGGGCGGGTGGGTGTTAAGGATGTTGACAAGTATGAGGGGTGAATGAGTGTGATGAGTGTAAAAGAACTAGTGTAGTTGTACTGTATGTGTATGGGCGAGTGGGTGGGTCAATGCTACAGTACGTGTATATGTGGGCGGGTGGTTCAATACCACTGTTCGTGTATGGGCGGGCGGGTGGGTCAATGCCATTGTACGTGTATCTTAGGTTTTTTAATACCCCCTCCGTCTTCAGTTACATCTGCAATTACACATTTCTGCACATCTCCTGCCCTTTCCTTGTGCATTTGTTCCTAGAAACGGTAAGCAGACAGTCTGTGTGACGAAACTCACACTCAGCTAGTTTCACTCCATTTATCGAGTGTTGAGTATTTAGCTCTTTAGGCTGCCACTTTGGGGTTCACCTGGTGGCGTCATTGACCAGTGATAAGATCAATCTCGTGTAGGAATGATTGGGAGTTCCTAAACAAAATATACTAAATTTCGATATTTTAATCTATCTAAATAATTTGTAACTATAAAATTAATTTACCATAAGAATAATTTACTTTTGAACATTATTAATGAAAAATTGACAGCGGAGAATTGTGTATAACATAGGGTTGGTTTGAGTCAATACTTCGTCTACAATGGGTTGCTGACCCTAGAGATACATTAGTTTCGTATACGATATTGATAGATGCGTATATCCGTGCGTGACCATGTTAAGATGTGATATGACGAGATGGTGGGGTTAAAATAAAGTATCCCTAAAAATATTAATAGTACAGCTATGTTGATTTTATCGGAAGTATATCACAGCTGATTGATAAGTGAAATAGATTTAAAACAAATAATAAGCTACACAGTATGCCAGTTTACTTTTGCAAACAAAGTTGTAATACCAGATTGTTTTATTGAAACTGAATTTAACAACCACGAAATTCATTTAGTAGAACTAAAATATTATCAAAATTTAAATAAATAATACTATCATATCAAATTTTAACGGTAATTAAGATAAAAATCACGATTTACTCACCGAAAATTGGTATTCAGTATTTTACTTTTCACTCAGCGGGACAGTCAACTATAAACAAAGGTCATGAGTACACACGCCTCTGTAATGTATTATCAGTTTTAATACGTTTGGTGGTTTACAACCAAGTTGTCATCAAACAGCGGCAGCACAGAGGACCACTTTGTGTTCATTATGATGACTTGCTACGCGCCTAAGTACCGTAACATTGGATTAACTCTCCTTGCTTACATTTTGTGTCGTTGTAAACACTTTACGGAAGTGCTTTATGACTCAGCTAGCACTATTTTATTGAAACAGTTGACAACATAAACAATAATTGCTGCTTAACAAATAATTTAACAGTAAAATGGGCAATTTATTATTGATAATTCTATGAAATATACTGAATATGTACAAAATATTTATCATATTTCTTTACATAATTAACATCATATATCAGACGGACAACCTGATAATTTTTATTGTTCATCACTTTATCTATCGTTGTGAAATGAAGATCTGAAGATATACTTCTCATTGTGCCAAAGTAGATAATAAAACCAATAAACTTTGTGTGTACTGACTGAAAATAATAAAACAATAAACTTTGTGTGTATTGACTGAACATAATAAAACAAATAAACTTTGTGTGTACTGACTGAATATAATAAAACCAATAAACCTTAATTGTATTGACTGAATATAATAAAACCATAAACTTTGTGTGTATTGACTGAACATAATAAAACCAATAAACTTTGTGTGTACTGACTGAATATAATAAAACCAATAAACCTTAATTGTATTGACTGAATATAATAAAACCAACAAACTTTCTGTGTACTGACTGAACATAATAAAAGCGGATTATAGATTGTTAGCAAATGTATGATTTCAAATCTACAATTTATAGTGATTAGTTATAAATACTGTGAGGGTCTAACATCTCGTATTTATTATTTGTAGTTTTACATAACAAACATGTAGTTACTATTTTAATTAATATATAGATTCTGTGGTTTTCCACTAACAGTTATGACACCTTTTTTTAACCCTAAAAAGGTTGGGTTGGATTAACATTTTGAGTAACTTGATAAATGTACTTAAATCGTTAGGCTTGCTCAAGTATAAATGTATTTAAAAATAAATAGGCTTACTTTAGGCCTATTAATTTGGAAATATGACACAGGCGTAAACGTGTTCCATTTTGCAATTGATTAGGAAAGTACACACAAAATATTTATTCAAAACATCTGCCACATGAATTAAAAATAATTTTAAAAGCACTGGTGAACTGTGGTTGTTTCACGTGCTAAATTGTTTATTAGAATGATAATTAAAGAACCATACTTATGTGTTCAAGCACTATACTGTTTTCAACTGCAGTTGTTTTCTTACGAAAAACTACGCATAGAAAAATAATAAAGAAGAAAGATTATCTCATAGCAGCAAACGGTCACATGAGTCTTTTAAATTTATTCTATGCCATTTGACAAAATGGTGAATATACATTTATTACTGTTATTCACTAAAAATGAAATACATGTACATATGAAATACTTTAAATACAAGTGAAAGGAATGCAAAGGGCAATGAAGTTGTATAATCTTTGCTGTAAAACCTAAATTGTGTAGGTATCCTGTATATTCTTGTGTAGTGGTACGGAACTCTCTGTATTGAATTTCCAAACTTGATGAAATATCACAATAGCGTTACTTGCTACACACTTACTTGGAAGTTAGTAGTGTCTCACTGGTTGCAGCTAAACAATAAACAGGCTTGATCATTTAGTTGAGCTGAGGTCTGACGTTTAGAACCCTAATTATAATATTACAGTAGTTAAATTTAAAATAACAAATTGCTACACTACCCTTACCATTTCTATTCTTGTTATCTAAATATCCCAAGGGAGGTCTTGCAAAATAAAAAACGATCACTATAAACACTGTCATCTTCATTATTCACTCACCATACAACGATTTACAATACCGGTACGTAGAATCACTGGATCCACTCTTTGTTTGTTTATACGGCAATACACCTTTTTAAAATACGTTACAATGTTTGTTCTTGACAGCTTGTAGAGTATTATAATTATATATTATATAATAATACATACACACTATATATAATAGTATTATTATATTATATTATATGTGACTGGAATACATCTTCAACTGCATCGTAGAAGCTGGAGTATAGACTAGCTGCTGGAGGAATGTAAACAGCAGCAAGGAAGAGGTTCTGCCTCAATATCCGCACGGAGACGAAGATGTGTTCAACATTGGTAATGGAAATTTTGACTTCAGATGCAGGTCAATCCTTACGAATAGTTGCCAAGACACCACCACCAAATTTCCTAGTACTAGTTGAAGATGATTTGTTACTTCTAAATGTAGTGAAGTTGTGCATCCACGATTTGGAAGAAAAACATCGGTAGACAAGTTTGTTTCAGTAAATATTAGAATTTTATGTAAACATATGTTGACGGACTCAGTTAGTATAGGTAATTTCGTTTTCAAGTCATTAACATATTGGTAATATATTGAGATATGTGTAAAAGGTGCATTACCATTTAGAAGTTTTTTGGAGGGTGTTTCGTAAGGGTTGGAATGCAATTGTGATACTTGATAATCAATTCATCTTCCCCTCTTTTACTCGCTCCTTCAGCTCAGCATTAATTTTCACAAGATACTGTCTTTCACGGGAGGTTCTACAACGTGATATGGTATCATTCGGAAAGGACCAATCGATGGTCTTTACAGCATCTTTAGAAAATAACTCATGGAACTTCCGAGCTTCGTGATAACTATGAAATATCACTTTAAGAGGTCTATTCGACTCCCATTTGGTTTTTCCAACACAATACATTCTCACATGTTCAAGATCAGGAGTTAATGTGACGATCAGTTTTCCTACCGATTCTTTACGATATGTGATCATTGAACTCACGTTATTGCTAGTGCTCTCCAGCAGGTTATCCATTGCAGTGGCCTTATAGGTCGATCATTCATATCTTCAATTAAATTTTCTGGTTCAATGCTTTTTGTGTTTTGAAAAAAAAAAAAAAATTATTTCATATTCTGGTCAATCTTTTCTAGTCTGTCTTCAGTTGCTTTAATGTGGGGCTCAAATTCGTCTAGTTTACGGGATAAATTGTTTAGATCGTCCTTTATTCTGTTAATTCCAGTAGTTACATTAGCAATTTCATCCTTTGTTGCCAAGCTATTTAGTTTTGTGAGCATTGCAGTCATTTGTGAAGAAAGAGCAGTGATAGAGAACAATCAGCATGAAAAAAAGCACTGACACTTATTTTCACACTGAATGCTTGAATCTTCCTGTAAGATCTGTATGATTCATACTGAACAAATGTATTTTGGTGCCATGCTCAGATAATGAATATATCGTATTCCTTCACTATAGCTATTCTCTTTCTCCGATGTTTTTAATGTTTGAGTACTTTTAGCATGAAAATATTTGGAGTGAAATTACTTTTTTGTGTCTCTAATTGTAGATAAGTAGACGTATTCAATATTAAAAGTTCAAATAAGGTTATGTTAACTAAATTTGACGTTGAGAAGTTCGAAACAATATGTTTACAGTTGAATAACGCACATAGTCCACATTGAAATGAATTTACCTGTTGCTGACTACGTATTTCCCCAAGTTTTTTTATCTTCATAACCAATATTTTGAATTCATTGTTAACATGTATCATTATTCATATTTTTAATACTATCAATACGGTAAAATGTTTTATCTCGTTTAGAATATACCATAAGATTCCAATATGATTCTATATTCTTAGAGTAAAATTTTGAAGTTTTAATTGTGTCTTGTTATGTTGCATTATTAACACAGAAAATTGTAAAGTTCGTCTGTTTAAATCACTATGATTCACAATAAGTAATATCAAACTTACTGTCTTTAACAGCTCCTGTACTGACTATCTAACTGCCCAGGCACACTTGTCCTTTATAAATCACACCTCTTAACTAGAAAACACCAGAAACAGAAGCTTCGATATAGAATAGAAAACCTCTGTTACCAGATTAATCTCAAACTTGATATAATGTCAAATTGGAAACATATCTTTCTAGAATATTCCAAATATATTTCACTTTACAAATGATACTTAGATTAACCGTAAAATGATTCATCTCAATATATAATACAGCTTATTTAAAAAAAGAAATATGCTCAACTATAGAGATGTTACAAGAAGTGTGTTTGGCGAAAAATCTAACCTAGGCCTAAAACATTTCTGAACCAAAAGATAATAGTTGATCACCTGTTTACAATATGTACTGTGCCGTAGCACAGAGTCTAGTCGTCTCTAATAGCTGCTTTACTCGTTGTTTGTTTTAGTTTGTGTGTCTGTGGTTCTTTTCGTTGTTCCGTGTTTCCTGCTCGCGTTTGTTCTGTCTTGTTAGCCATCATTGGACTGCTGCTGTTTTTTGTCGTCTGTAATGGTTGGCTGAGCCTTTTGGGCAAGTGTTCGTAGTTTTACTTTTTATTCACAGTTACGGCCAAAATGTAGTTTATTTGTTGTTAACTAATTAATTTTCTGTGTTTTTGTTCAATTTCAGTTTATATTGCTGTTGCCCGTTTAAATTATTTCATATAATTCTGTGTCCTGAGTTTGGTGCCATCACACCCACCTTTGGTGGGCCTAGCTTTTGTGTGTGCGAGGGTGGGTTGCAGTACAAATTAAAACAGTTAATTTTCTAAAAAATGTTACCTAGGCCTAAGATATTTTAGTACTTTTCAGTATACCTACATAAAAATATAAAATTTAATTATTTGCTTGTAAGTATAATAATGTCATGCCATTAAAACTCAAATAACAGGAAAAATAGATAGAAAGTCATTTACTTTCATATAAAAAGTAAATTTTCAACAAATAAGAATTATTTTCTAAATGTTTTAAATTGTATGTAAACACAAAAGAAATAACATAACTACTGTAAATATTTACTAGTGCCAAGGGTTCTAAACTCATTACATCATGGTTTTCCTGTTTATAATTGATACAACATTAAGCAATATTACAATTTAGAACATAAAACAAAAATAAATAGCAGCGAGTCAGAAAATGAAACATAAATATGGCAGACGATTTTCGTCGAGTTTGACGTCACTCTTGTATAAACATTGGTCATCTGAAACGTCCGTTGTTATGTAGACAGCCATATAAATTCTGTAACAAAATAACCTTATGGTTAAAAATATATTTAATGAGATCTTGTATATTCGTGTTGTTTAGAAAGTATTACAGTGTTTTGAAATACATAACTTTACTGTAGGGTATCAATGTTTATATTAACGCATATGATTGGATTGGAGAATTGAGTACGATAGAAATGAATGTTTATTTTACGTTTACATGGAGACACGAGTATTTTGAGATAACAAGTGAACGGTTCGGAAAATATAAATATGATTAATATATATCGTATGGTTTTTGTCAATTATCTTTTTTTTTCAATTTAAAATTATATAAAAGCTGAGTTTTATACCTAGAAAAAAGTTCAAAAGTCGGTACATTAAAATAAAAATAAATAAATAGCAAATGATCTCCTGTCACAAAGCTAAATCCAATCCATCAAACTATTTAAGACCTGCCCCACTAATTCTATTTATGCTAGCCAATCCCTCCGTAAAACAGTGCAAGAGGCACTCTGAAACTATGTGAACCATTATTTGGATAGACTCCCTGCAATCACATAACTAATCTACTATCAATCCCCCTTTGTATTTCTAGTAGTTACATCTGCCCACTCCAGATCGCAACCAATTAAACAATGTCCACTGTCTACGAGGGAGGTTCATTTGACCAACAGGTATTGACGGATCGTTATAAGGAACTTATTTCGTCCATCAAAACTGTTCCACGCTATGGGCCATTTAGTATTGAGCGATAAATTTGATCTGCTCAACTGGAAAGCAGTACGTAGAGGTTGGTTTCGAGATTGTAAGCGACCGTTCTGACGTGGGAGATCCTGTGTATTGGAGAGTTGCGTGGCATTCAAGATATTATTGACTTCTTTTATAAGTCTGATTATTGACCTATATAGCAAATATATTTTCTTACCTTGGGTTGCTTCCGATTAAATTGTTCATGGAACTTTAAACTGCTAAATTAAGCACTTTTAAATATATAATATATAAAAGAGTACATTAGATCAATTTATATTTAAGCCCCTTATTGGTTAGCGTTAATACAACATTGGACATTTAGTGAAAGTTTAGAATAATATTTATGTAAATATAAAAATGACCTAAAAGAACGCCTTAAAAAGGTCTCTAAAATTGTTATTTTCATAACAGTATACCTCTACTCATTATTTTCTTAAATATACACTGTAAATAAATTTTACTCAACGAAAGATATATACCTAAATGAATATTGTCTGTTGATGAAGGTTTAGCATTTGCTATTATATTACTGAAAATATTTTTGACGTCATAATAAAATCATACTTTAGTAGCAATAGTTATCACACGTTTCTTGAAATCCTAAAATTGTCCGTTTAATATTTCACAGATTCAGTATTGAATTGGATTTTAGGGAATTTATATGCCAATAAAATAACCTAAAATAGGTTTACTTTACCTTCCGTCAAACAGTTCACAGCATGTGATGGTGATAACACTACATGTTCCACCATTCCTATTTTAGTCTATTTATAACAGTTCAGGGGCTACAAAATGGATTTTAATAAAATAACTTCTATTCATCTTTTAGCTTAGAAGTTTTTCAGCTTGCTTGTTGTTACAGCAACCAATTACAACGAAAAGCTGTAATATTCCTTGTTTAAGATATGAGATAAAAAAACTACATGTTTTGTCTTATGAATGAAAATAAAAACATTAAAAATAGCAAATCAAATATTTTTTGGAGTTTGAAAAAAACACATATTAGAAACCATTAAACGCTGTAAAAATAAAACTCATGTGTGACAATTCATAATATTTAAATAACAAAATATATTTTAGAAAACAAAGTAACAAATATATTTTAAAGCTCATCTATAAATTAATTTTACTGTGGTAAAAGTAGAAATTGTAATTAAACATCACAGATCACATTCGTCACGTCTGTTACCTCTTTAATACAGGATTAAGTTACAATCCATTTTCAACACTCGTTTATCCAGGGACTAGTGGTGTCCATGGATTTATAGAGGATATATCCAACGTTTATTAGATCACGTTCTTACCATCAAGATATTAAAAATATGTCGGCTCATTTTTTATTAAAAATTATTTAAATTTTTTTCGTAGGCTGAATTAAGTCATTTTATAATTTGCCATTGTTCTTATAATTTGAAACCTTAAATGTTTAAGCCAATTTTAGACATATACCTAAGAAAATCAGGGTAGCATTTTGCAATAATCAATACATAAGAAGAAAAATGAAGGTTATACCATGTGAAACTCAATGAATATAAAAACTATATGCATTTTAGTGTAATCCTTATATTTGCTATCTAAAAATAGTGAGTTAAGCTTAAAAAGAAATCCCTTGATTACTATAAATAAAAAAAAATATTTTAATCAATGTACTTAAAAAGAAACAGATTTCTGCCTTTAGGTATTTATTTATAAATAATTATTATTTAATATCAGTCTATGAAAAAGTCCAATAATGAGGAAGAACTTTTCAGTCTTGGAAGAGTTTCAAAAGTGACAAAGTTTGATTTTTTATTGCCCCTCGAGCTATCAAACTTGTCCTGCATCCTTGATGGCCTATTACAACTTGTGCCTCCTCCGTCACCAAGGCATGTTTGCTTTCTTTACTGGAATTAAAAGTGACAGAAATAAAACGTCTTTAGGTACATTTTTATTGATACTAATAAAGGTGGTGTTCTTTACTGAAATTCAATTACTTGTTTATTACGATTAAAAAAAAGAATAATTATTTTGAAATCAATAAGAATAATTATAAATCAATAAATGTTTTGTAAATCAATGAATACCACTGTGTGGCGGGTGGGTGGGTCCATTTTACTGTACGTGTGTGGGTGGGTCCATACCACTGTAAGGGTGCGGGTAGACCCATAGTAATGTATGTGTCTGGGAGGGTAGGTGGGTCCATACCACTGTAAGTGTGTGGGCGGGTGGGTGGATCCATACCACTGTACGTGTGCGGGGCGGGGTGGGTGGGTCAATACTACTTTACATGTATGGGCAGGTGGATAGGTTGCTATCGACGTAGACACTACTAGAGAAGACTCGGGTGTCCATGTTGGGTGTTAGTCAAGGTATGTTGTGTAGGGAAGAGAACTGAGAGTGAGGCTTGTCAGTTATCTGAAAGTCACGTGGTTCGGATTGGTCCATTAATAAATAGATCTTTCATAGTACAAGTCACCTTAGTTAATAACAATGAATACACATTGGTTTTGTTGTATCAAAATAAATAAATCATAGAAACAAATATGAAATATTGTGAATCAATCAATGTCATTATGGCCACTTTACAACCGATTAATTTCATTATATTTGCAAAATTATAATCGTCTTACTTTACATTACAATGGAGACTACTAGCCTAAAAATCCCTTTTTACTTGGGGTTGAGGGTATTTAGGAGATAAGACACGGATAAAATGTATGGTGGAGACTATGTGAGATGTGTGCACGATGGTGGAGACTATGTGAGATGTGTGCACGTTTAGTTG
>JAQJVL010003853.1:0-53781 GCA_035578905.1 Stictocephala bisonia
TTTCTCTCTCTCTCCCCTCCTATCTCTCTCTCTCTCCTCTTTGACACTTTTTTGATGAAAAAGTTGAATTTTTTAAAGTGATATCATAACTATACGATGAGGACGTCTAACTTTGTGATGATTCCTTATATCGTGAATGCCACTGTACGTGTATGGGTGGGTGGGTGGGTCAATACCACTGTACGTGTTTGGGTGGGCGGGTGGGTCAATACCACTGTACGTGTATGGGTGGGTGGGTTGGTCAATGCCACTGTACGTGTATGGGTGGGTCAATATCACTGTACATGTATGGGTGTATGGGTGGTCAATGCCACTGTACGTGTATGGGTGGTTGGGTGGGTCAATACCAGTCACTGTACACGTATGGTTGAGTGAGTCAATCTGTTCACTTATTACCAATATACAATAAATAAGTACTTCTTTCTTGAGAGCACCTAACTTAAAACTAAAAAATAACTTATGTATAACGATGTTTAAAAATTCTTTAATTCTTTCATCTATTCAGAAAGTGCTCATAAAGTTGTGCTCTCAATCTCACCTCTTTTCTTAGGTTTGTCTTAGTCTTAGGTTCGCAGACGGTAGTCATGGTAATAAGTCGTGAACTGTTGAGAAAATGACTTGGAGTTTAATGTTTCACAATCGTGTTGACTATCGGTCTTAGACTGATTGTGGCGTCTATTTCCACCAATAGCGTTCTGAGTGTTTCCCTAATATCTTCCTTAGGTATATTTTGGTAGTCCCCATCATTCATTCCCACCAGCCTCCCCACCAAGCTGCGTGTGGTGTGCAAGGATGTGATGTGTAGATTATCTCTCTCAAGTGCAGAAATACGTATATCTATTTTCATCCATAACCCTCGAATGTCTAATTTAACAAATCTACAATGAGATGGTATATGACATGATGATTCAAATCCAGTGACTGCTAATTTAGTGTCAACTACTGCAGTTATCTTGAGTTGTTCTAATAAGTCTACTAATGAATCCCGACTGATTACCAGCATCCAAAATGCATCGTGAATGTTTACTTTGCAATTTGTGCATGAAACCTTATTCCACCGATAACAGAGTTATCGTCTGTCATCATTATTAATAAACGTGAATCAGTAATTAGAGTGATGAACTTATTGAACAGTCAAAAATAAATAAATCGAGCCTTCATGAGTTCTAGGTTCGTGTCGTTTAGGCTACTGTTTGTCAAAGACATACTTAATAAAAGGTCTTAACTTGTTTCTCGTTGAATAATAATTTACCTTCATTTTCTTATAATTCTTATATATCTTATTGAACTATAACTCCTGGGTTTTGGCATAGAAAATGTTACGTTTCATGAATAATCTTTGACTCTTAAAAATAACAACAATTAGCGTTTTTTTATAAACTAGGCCATTTTATTCAACACTACCTAACATCTGCTTTAGTTGTAATAAAATACAAACAAAGAGTATAAAATAAAACATACAGAGAAATCAAATAAACAGCTGTGCTACTTTACTCTATGTTTCTCCAGAAACCCCATGAATAACCCTACATATTACTAAAGAAAGCGTCATAAATCAACAGATAAACTTTATATGAAACTAATTTTATGAAATTCACTTCAGGTAAATTTTTTTTTAAAAGAATTTCCCCAGTATTTTATATGGTTTATTTACTTTTTACCTTTAAAATATACAAATATTTTTCTAACTTGTTTACTTTTATGCTCATACTGTATAAGCAGTATACACAATATTTCATAGGGAAATAATGCACTGTCTTAATTTATAATCATAAACAATAAAAACCAGATTCGATACTGTACTTTGTAAGTATTATGTAATAAATGATAAATAATAAAACTTCGTGAAATGTATTATGAAATATCCAAAAGTAGAAGCGTTGAATTTCGGTAATAAATTATAATTTTATCCTGAACAAAGCAGTCTGGCCTCTAGTCACATCGTATATCAAATTACATTGTACTTCCGAGCTGCACTTTGGGCATATTCATTACTCAGCTCAAAAAAGCCTATGTTGACTGTGACCAGAAGTATATTATTGGGAACTTCAGTATATTCTTATAGTTTGCAAACAAAACTTAGTGTTTTTTTTTCTAAAACAAATACTCCAGTAAATAATTTTGTTATTTCGATAGGCCTTTTGGAAACAAAGTTACCATATTCAGACACATGCTAACTTTGTTACATAAAGACCTAACGAAATTAAAAAAATATTTACTAGAGTATTTGTTTAAAACAAATTATATATTCAGTAAGAAACGAGCTTGAAGAATGAAAACCTTCTGTATTGTTCCTTGTATGCACTTTTATAGCGTATAATAGTATCCAGAGGAGAAGATAATTCGATTTATTTTCCAATATTATTATTAGTTTTATAAATAAAATAATTAATTGTTAATCATTATTTTATTAAATTATAAAACCGAATAGAAAACTGGCCGACGTCCAAATATTAGAGAGCTAACTAAAAACTAAATTTTAATATCTAAAGGTAAACTTTTAATTTGAAAAATATTTCTTTTAAATCTTAAGATAATATCTGAAGAAAATAATACTTGTAAATAAAAGATTAAGAAAAATACGTAAGTATACTCGTTTGTGCGGTAAAATGTTAATGTCAATTTCATATAGAATTGGGGGGACGGGAGTCAACGTAATTTGTGTAGGTAAACGTTGAATGGCATTCAAATTAATATATACATATATATGCCCCATACGATGGAGGTATATACTCCAAATAGTGTGGAAGTGGGTGCTATGGGTGTCAATGTAATTTCCTTGGGGGTGGGAAGTAGGACAGTCAAAGTCATTTGTTGGGGGGGGGGGTTTGGTTTGGGATCACAGTCTGCATAATTTGAATGAATTACTCAACATAACTTGTGTGAGGCTTGGTGGAAGGGTAGTCAATATAATTTTTTTACGGGTGGGTGGCAGAACAATATATAAGGCCAGCGATCGATCTAACGTTACTTCCAGGTACTGTGGATGATCATTATGATGGAGTTTTACACCATTTTTGTAAAGATTTTCAGTTTTCGATTAGCCAGTCTGTTACTTAAGTGGAAGCAGGATACTTCGGTTTGTTATGGGTTTGGACTTAGCTTACAGGTTTCTAAAATACTCTTCAAGGGCGGCAATGTCAATTGCAAGTGTTTCTTCAATAGTTGAGAAGTTCTTCTGTTGGTAAGCTAAAGCACTATCATCTGCATTATACATTTCCTATACTTTGTGCTTGGAGTTCCAGCGTATATCGCGTTGAATAAAATTTGAATGAGCATGAACTTTCCCCTGTGACAGACCATCCTTGAGCTATCTATAAGAGCTTTATTCATGACCGAAATAAACTTTTATTAGCCTGGCACTAAGCCATGACTCCAAAAGTCGTAAAAGAAAGGGGCAGGAAAGGAATCTGTAGAACTTTAACAATAAACATTTGCTCCTTACTGTTTGAAAAGCTGTTGTAAGATCAATAAAAGCTGCAGATGTGTTTAACTTATTTTCAAACCCGTTCTTGATAAATGATGTCAGAGCTAGGATCTGGTAGTACAACTTCATTCTGGGCCAAAACTCAATATAATATATAATGCTCAATAATAATAATAATATATAATTTATTATATATAATAATATATAATATATAATGCTCAAGTGGAATATTATAATCAAGATTGGGTGATCTTAGAACTTAGACTTAAGCGGCCGGTGTCATAATTAGAATCTACAGTTTCCGGTGACAACCGCGTCAAGGTACTATCTACAATATTTACAAGATGACCAGACGTTTCGCCCATACTGTGATGTGGCATCCTCAGTGGTTTCTCTGAGACTGAAATCGGCAAGTGACCTTCCAGCTTTATAAAAGATGGTGGTGTGGGGACTGGTTGGCAGGTATTCTGGAGAGGGGGGCGGGGGCGGGGTCGTGCCTCTGCCCCCCTCTCCAGAATACCTGCCAACCAGTCCCCACCCCACCACCTTTTATAAAGCTGGAAGGTCACTTGCCGATTTCAGTCTCAGAGAAACCACTGAGGATGCCACATCACAGTATGGGGGAAACGTCTGGTCATCTTGTAAATATTGTAGATAGTACCTTGACGCGGTTGTCACCGGAAACTGTAGATTCTAATTAAGATTGGGTGATATTCTATTGTATAACAGCCTTTCTAGAAATTTATAACAAACACTAAGAACATATATTGGGCGATAACTTTCCACTCGTTCAGTATCTTTTGGTTGTTCTAATGCTTTTGGTAAATTGCCTGTTGACAATTTCTTATTGTAGACATTTTGGAGCCATTGTTTCAATTTGCTGTTAGCATGCATAAGAAATTCCTGAAAGATACTGTCATAACCCTGTCATATTTCCCCGCTGGTATAGCAGAAAATGCCCTATCTATCTCTTAACCCATGACATTTCTGGAGCCTTTCAGAGGAGCCATTTGACTGTTTTTCATTTGATTCAATTTGTAAAGCACGTGTTTGTCCAAAGGTTGGCGAGCTGACTTTGTTAAGCTGACTATCCGTTTAGCTGTATCAGAGGCATTCAGGTGGAGAACTTCTCTTTGATTTGGAGATTTACCAGTAGAGAGTTTCCTTAAAAGTTACCACGCTGTTGTACTGCTGTCGGTAAAGTTTATATCTCCAACAATTCAACCCAATTTTCTCTTCTAATACTGTCAAAAGAGTGCAGCAGCAGATTAGCCGTGTTGGATTTTTCAGTACTATTAAAGTCTTTGTAGAGGTCATCTGATTCCTTACTCATCATGTTAAAAACTCCTTTCTATATACACTTGATATGCAAGTTTTAGCAGTGGACGAGGCGAGATTTGCAAAATGATCGTAATTTCTTACTGTAGGAAGAATGAACCTGATGCTATTGTCAAGAATAGTGGTAAAGGTCTCCCAGTGTGCTTTATTAGTATCTATCTAGGCCTTAGAAAAGATCGAATTAGGGGAATTTGGACCCCCAATGAAACCAGTACTGGCTTATGTTGAGGATGGTGAAAAGCATCAAGAAATTTCCTCCTAATTGGCTTTGGTCTTAATGATCGTCGTTCATGAGCAGAAGCTTAAGTCAGGGGAATAACCTTGACGCTAACGAGCTGTATACAAATTGGCTGGATATTTAGCATAAAATATCAGGTTATTCATTTCAGCCCAGCCAGGAAGCTTTCTGCCACTCTCATTGTTGGTGTTGTAGCCCATTGGCAATGATAACTATTAAAGTCCCTCATATAGAGGACAGAGTGTCAAACACTTGGCAAAACCTTATCGTCAGGACACTGGATGTTAAGAGGCTTGTAGAAATTAACTATTGTAGTTTCTGACACTTTGGTTGCTAGGACAAAGATGTAACCATCAGAACTCTTATGTCATGCTTCACGTAAGTTGCAATACCATAAACCCTATGCCTTATAAAATAGCAAGTCTGTATCCAGGAATTGCATCCTGCACTATTATTATCCTGCAACGCGTGTCTCTTGGAGTGGAAGGATATCAACATTGTTTTTATGCTCTCACTCTTCGCTCTGGTTAAGCCCTCAGGGTTAAAATGTACTAGGTTCAAAACATAATCTACTAATTTAAAACTAGCTTGGTCCACAAAACGGGCTTTTTTATGTTTTGTGGTATTTGCTTCAGCTGGGAGATCACAAAATCGTGACAGTCCAGCTAACCAGTTACGTTGCTCGTTTAGAACTACCTAGGGTGTAAGGAAAACTTTCAAGAGTTGCTGTAGAAGTGACAACATCACAACCCATGTTGGTTAATTGTATGTAAATATAGATCCAAATCAACTAGGGTTTGTAAATTTAGACGAAAAAAACTATATTTAGTAAGTTATACTAAGACAATTATCTACAGTAAGACGTGTAATTTTTGGGAGGAAACATAACCTAAATAAAAAACTACGTCAATTATACTTTTATAGTACTATGGTTCTTAGATGAGTTTTATATATATATATAAATATATATATATATATATATATATATATATATATATATATATATATATATATATATAATTGTATACGTATTGATTATTCTAAGCAAATCAGAAAAATACGAATTCATGTGGGACAATTAGTTTTAATATTATACTCAGAACAATTCTGCTTCTGAAACATATTACTTCTGAACATATATTACTTAAATTACTTATATTGATTTTAGTAAATCAGCCTTGCTCTCAAATTGTTATGTAAGAAAAAACATTTCTCTTAACAGGTCTTCTTAATTTAAATCAACAAACAACAAATTACAATCAACAGCCAAATAAATGAATTGTATTGATACAACATTTTTATATTCTGCTAAGGTAATCACAGGATTATAACTAGAACACTTAAGTTAATGTTATTTCTTGAGAGTTATATCAAGAAGTAGGTTCAGCACCAACGTCAGCAGTTACAAAGATTATGGGGTCAGGAAACGTGGTGTGAGTAACAAGCGGCCATCGTTATCCTGTGACAATCCTGATATATCGTTAGTTTTACCATCGTATACTTGTCATATAATCGTTATAGCTCTATAAATAAAAATAGTTGTACGTCTACTTGGCTAAAAGAAACCCTAAAATAACAACAGTATAAAATATAAATATTTTTTTTCAGTCACCCAAACAGTGGGTCTTAGTTTAAATCACATTAACATTTGTTGAGTTACAACAGAAAAAAAATATTTACATTTTAGAGCTGTTGTTTAAAAACTTAAATATTTTTGGAAACATGTTGATAGATACAAATGTGCAAATTACAAAGCAGCCGTTGACTATTACTTGAAGCCAATTTGAATGTTGTGAGGTCCAAGTAGCTTATTTATAGATAATATTAATTATAATGAGTATTGTTATTATTCATGTTACATAACAGATTTTAATAAGAATCGTTTTCTGTTTAAGTTTCTCATCGATTGAACTTAGACTTAAGCTGTATAAAGGAAACTTTATTTTATCAAGACGAAGTTTATGTTTTACAACATCTTTTAAATTTAAGAAACAAATAAAGAACACTTTAATCTTCATTTTTACTTGCACAATTTGAACGTATATGTTTAAAAATCTGGAACCAACGATGTTTGTTTTGTTAGTGGCCAATCCTATAGTGACCAAAGTAGTGAATTTTGATAGTAAACTGATCAGATTAGACATTAAGAAATATAACAACTTTTTTTACACGGTGAATTAAACAAGCAAGTAAAAGATGGGTTCATAGTTTTATACCCATTCTGAGTAATAAAAAAAGAGTTTAAGATGATAATTCTATTTAATTCTATATTCTGATATTTTTAATTAAATAAAAATTGCCTTTTAAAAAGTTTTGGTTCACTAAATTAACATCTTCTCCTCACATCATAATACGTATACTATACAGGGTTGGGAAAAAGTCTGGAATATATTTATTAATTTCAAAACCATTGATAGAAATATACTGAAATTTTGCAGTTATGTAGCCTATACCAAATATTTATATGTATTTTACTTGTTTTTCGCATAGCCAGGTGATTCCCCACGAAGGAAGTCTTAAAAATTTTAAGTGTAAGCCTACCTCGAGTTGGGAGGACCGAAGCTGCTAGGTGTTGAGTGGCCGGCCTGTCCAGGTCTTGCCACTCTACCCTCCACTAGACCACATACCTCATTTTAAAGGTCTTTGTATGTACATTACAAAAGTGCAAATCTGAGGTCAAAACGGATGATCCATTCACAAAATACAGCGATGCAAAGAATTTAATGTCATATTACTAATTCTTCTCAGTTATACGGCTATTTATTTGACAGTTTCAGGCCTCTGTTGCTGATTATGTTGTTGATTGTTAACAATTGTAACAAACGTCTGCGTTATGAAAATAGATATGCTATTTAACTATGATAAAAGTAGTAGTAGTTTATTAAAACACTTTTGACAGTAGGTTTACCTAAAATAGTTTAAGAATATTACTATAACAATTTGTTACTTACCTTTTGTGAAATGTTATTTCTCACATTCAGTTAGATAAATTATAATTCTACGCAGCAATAGATAATAACTATTTTACTTTTGTCGTAAGCAGTGTTTGTTATATGACAATACATTTTTTACGGATTATATTTTCTGACTGGGTCATACTTTTCACCACATGTTTGCACTTTTGTTTTTACAAACCAAGACCTTTAAAATGAGGTATAACTCGAGGTAGGTTTACATTTAAATTGTTTAAGACTTCATGGGCCATTACCTGGCTATGAAAAAACATGTAGAATATCTAATTGTTTGGTATAGGAACATGTACACAACTGCAAAGTTTCATTACATTTATTTCAATGATTTTGAAATCCAGACTTTTGCCCAACCCTGTATATCATGGTAAATATTAACAAACCTTTAATTGGTATTACTTTAATCATAGATCCAACGTTCTTCCCAGTTCCAATGCAGGCGTGTTGGTCAACCAGTCAACCTCAGGAATGGAAGTCTCAACCACGCAATGCAGTGAGGGGCCTCCCTCAGTAACCAAACTTTATGTTTTGGTTTGTTGATAAACCTCTCAGTGAACTCCTGCAATCACCAGTGAGATACTGGATATACTATTATGCATTTTTATGACAGTCTTTATGAGTGTTTATTTTATGATTTATTTCAGTATAATATATTACAAATTACTTTCAACAGTATATATATAATCATAAATATAAATGAATGAATATCACAAACCTGTTCCTAGAATCACCTTAAAGCATGCCAATTTATCTCCTGAAAATGTATGAACATTCGTCATCATGCATGAAGGTTTTTACAATAATTCAATGTATGGAAGGTAGAATAAAATATGAAAAGTTGTTGTCATTAAGAGGTTACATATAGAGTAAAAAATACAAATATGTATAAAACATACGGTTCTATTTTTTTTTATCGTTGCGAGTTAAAAATTGCTTGTTGGTTAATTTTTTTGACAAGTAATTATTTACTAGAAAAATGGCCGTGAAGATGCAATGGAAAACAATCTTTGGTATATTTCTAAATGCGTCATTCTTCAATTTATTGGTATACAATAAACACAATGATTAACTACACGTGAAGTAATGTAATTTACATCTCTTGATAGCTAATACTGGTACTGTTACGTAGTCCTTACAACAGAAAGTGACTTTTAAGAAAATTATCACGGAATAACTGATAAGGAAAACCACCACTCACTCATTCGTAATTAAAGATATTTATCGCTCCTAGTTCTCTCTTTTTTAATATACTTTTTTTAAATATTAGAAAGCAGAGAAAATGCATAATTAATACATTGTACTTGCATTACATTATTTTTATATGTTTTTTGAATTATGTAAATGGCCATATTTTGGATGAAATGTCTCACAAATAAATTTTATTAGGAAAATTGAGAATTCAAAACCATTTAAATTTAAAATATGATAGGTTTTTGAAACTTTTATTATGACACTAGAACCAAATAACTAGGAGCGTAACCCCTAGTTCACTAATGTTGTTAACATTAGAAGCATTTGACATGTGTAATCCATTTGAAGGATCATTTGGATGACATTGTCGTTTACCGTTGATTTGCTGAAGACAAAAACATTACAAAAATATGTTGAAAAACATTTATGTCATGCTTTGTGCTAATACGTATCACCATCGAAATTCGACAAAATTATGTTGTTTGTATTCTAATTGAGTGTTTATTTAAAGCCCTGAACTCAATTTACACATTTTAATACACTATCTACTAAGGAAATGTTTTTTTAAACTTATGCTCTTCATGTTATCATAAGTATATATGTAAGTCGACTTCTTACGTCTCATATTGTGCATGCTAAATTATTTTATAACTCCTTGTCAATAATATATGTTTAACACTTAGTGGATTATTAAAACAACAGTCTGCTTCGATTCACTTTAAAAGCAAATATAAACGACCAGCTACTTTTAGAATTTCATTTGTGACATTTTTAAGGATGTCAGAAAGATCACTCAGTTTGGGCACAAACGTGAGGTGGACGTTACTGTCACCTTCTGTATTCTTCACCCTATGACGACTGCCATGCTTAGACATTGTGACTCATATCCTTGTGGATGGTAGTTTGGAGTACAATACAATCATTACACCTTGGAATATAATATAGCACCACTCTTAGGTCCGGAAGGTAGGATGGCCCCCACTGATCACGAGTACAATCGTTGAAACTCTGTTTTGTAGACTTAGCCTCTTACGCTTCGACATTGGACACGCGTGAGATACCAATGGTGTACATACAGCGTGGTAGTACAAGTTTATCAATTTCTTTTTTAATCAATGGCAAATGGGTTAATCTAATTTATAAAAAATTATAAATTGTCAATAATGCATTAGGTAATTTATAAAAATACAACGAAGTATGTTGATAATAATTGTATTTATCGCATTCAATTCTTATTCATATATATCAAAAGCTTTAAATTACAAATTATATAACTACACATTAATTCCTAATATGACCTCATTTATACGCATTAAAGTGTTCCATTCACCCACCACTCTTTCATACTAATGCCTTTACTATTTAATTGCCAGGGTTAGTTAAGCCTAGTTAATCGTCTCCCAGTTATATGCTAAGAGCTCCTCACTCTGTAACAGTCCTCGGAAAACGTTTTAAACACGCCTTGAATACCTTTGGCATATTGATGCTTTCATATTCAGAAGGTAAACTGTTCATTGATTGAACACGAACCTGTGAGGGAAGCTAAATATCTACCCGACGACCTTTACTCAATAGGTCTTTAAAATTATACCTAAGTATTTCCATTATTCATAAAATTCTTTAGTATAATCCAATTACAAGATCATCATTAAAATGTATGGAAATTGTACATTACCTTAGACTAATGAACATTTAAAGTGAAATGATAGTTCAAAACTGTTTGATAAATCTTAGTGAGGAATTATGGACACAGACGTCTAGTGTTTTTGAATGAACGTCAATGAATTACAAATATATTAGTGTTTACTTAATATCAGTGTAATAGCTGCTAAGCTTAAAGACTGATGAACAATCATAAATATATCGCCTAATAATGTATCGGGACTTTGTGCTAATAAATCGAGGTGTTTACGAGTAATAATATTTGGAAAGAGTAAAAGCAACTCGACTAACAGTAATTCGTATTTAGAGTATAGACTAAAACAATATAAGGATCATTAAAATGAATTAACATTTTATAAAACAAACTAAATTTTTGGCCTTCTTTTAATGTCTGTAACGAATTATGTTTAAAATTCCATAGCACTTTACCAACATTGATTACTTATTTTCAATTAGTCATTTGAAAAAAAAAATAAATTTAGTTGTATTCAAATTGATACAGTGTTTAAAACTTACAGGTCAGGAGCTTTTTGAAGTGGTTCTCAGAAATTGACACGTGGAAAAAATAGCAACAAACTTTGCACTATAAATGGCTAGTTTTTTTGAAAATGGTTATTCAGGAAGAGTTCCCCAAACTTGCAGTACCGTATATGAAGTTACATGATTTTTTAGGTGCAAGCTGATATCAAATAGAAAATACTGTGGGTGTAATAATTATGCAAACAAGAGGATAAGTTTTATAAAATAAATAAAATGTAAATATTATATAGAACTTGGAAATATATTGGAGAGCCTTCAGGCCGTATTGGTGTAAAACATTATTTACAATTAAAATGAACGCCCAATAATATAACTATCTTATAGTTCAATAAATTGTATCAATAAAAAGCTTTAGCGTATTGATTTATTTATAAGATTCTTTGATTCAAAAACATTGTACGGCCACCTTGTTGAAACTAAATACAGTACCTCATTGATTATGTTGGATGATATTGGCATTGCGTGGTTGGTTAACGTACGAAGCTTCGACTCGATTGGTTGAGTTGTTCTACAGATATAAATAGTTAGTAACAAAATAAATTATGGTTATCTGGGAATAAAAGAATTGTTGGAGATACCTTTACATGACACCTTTGTTTCGCTCATAGAACCAGTTTCTGGAATATATCTGTAAATTGAAATACACATTTTTGAGGAAAATAATTGTCTTACATTAGATTAGTTGGATTTATAATTACCACAAGTCTTTAGAGTACACTGGAAGTAATTTATATAAAAAATAAGCATCACATACTTAGATAATCGACCTGAACTGGGTCCACTATGAACCACAATAATATCCCTTAATCAATTGATAGGTTAAAAATGTTATCCTTTATTCAGAAATTGTATGTATTGTCATTTAGGAGAAACATTTTAATTAAATGAATAATTAAATTCTATCATATAACACTTAATAAAAATAAACAATTTTATGAATGACAATTAACAAATAGTGACATAGGTACTTTCAAGTATTGACATTATAAAAAAATTTCAATAATATTTATACAAATTATTGAATTAACAAATCCTTATCAAAATATTAAAACCTGTCTCAAGCGTCCTAAAGCAATTTTCTCACTTGGCCAGTTCATTGCCTGTGTCAGATAATTATATTCATTAGTATCCCAAGTTATTTGCTAAGAACTCACGCACACTACGAAAGACCTCAGAAATATATATATATATTATGATCTTGCCTTGAATACCTTGTGCTTAGTAAGGTGTTTTATTCGTAGTGTTACCTCGTATTCGCATGGTTTTATACGACTGTCTTTTTGTTAGTTTATCAATTATTCTGGCTGCATTTTTAACAGTCTAAACAATAGTAAAAATAAGTCTTTGAACATCTACCCCAGACAACCTCACTATAAGACAAGTGAGGATACATATAAAACGCAGCCATAGCTCAGTTTAGAAAGTGTCTCAGGATGCCAAAAGACACCTTGGAGCAAATGCAATCAATATGATTACTTCAAGTAAGGCCACAGCCGTGGAATATTTCAAGCAATATGGTTGACTGAACTTCTTCAGCCTCTGTTCACACTCATTGGCTGTGTTTTAATACTAATTGGAGTGAAGTAAACTAATAACATTTGATTTTAGGACATTTGCTTCAATAGTGATGTCTGTAAAATTATGGATGCTGTTATTTAATTATATAAATGTCTAAATTTCTAAAGCTAAATCATCATTTCACTACAGTAGAGTGTCGTGTTATCAGTGTAATGAACGAGTTTACCATATATTAAGAAAAATAAGTACTTAACTTTTGACAATAGACTAGATTCTTAGACAGTCTAAGAGCTTCCAACAAAATATAAGTTGAGCCATGAGAATAAGAATCCCCTAAACTTGTAAGATATTCTTAAAATACTGACATCAAAGAATTTAAACTTATTTTAGAGATCAATAAACTCAACAAATGCATGTTTACCACTTGTCTAGGCTCTCAAAAACCATATCAACTAGACTGGCGGCATCGTCATTTGTTGTGTTACTTTCTCTGAAACCGATTTTGGTCATGTTAGAGGAGGCTATGTTTTTTCAAAGAATTTGCTCATCCATTTCAAAGTGACTTTCTCAAAACATTACTAAAAACACGAAAAATTTAAATTGGTTGGAAATTTCCCATACATTTAGGATCTCTCTTAGATTTTTAGAATTCTAAATCTTAGATACATTTAGAAAGTGGTTAGATTTTGGTAACCTAATCTTTAGGTTTCAGTGTAGAAAATGTAATAGGGACTTATCTTGCGTCGAGAGATAATGATATCAGTTACAGTGTTATTAAACCTAAGGTTTAAATGTAATCAAGTTAAAAGGCACTCATATTGATTTGGGAGATAATACCAACGAAAACTTGGCTACAGCGTTCCTAGTCCTTATGTTATAACGTACAACGAGCAATGCGTACTTATCTTTGGGCCGGGTAACAACGTGGATACATAACTAGGTTACAACATTCTTAATCATATAATTTCAAATTTCTTAGATTATTTACAAGTTAGGCATTGATCTATGGATAAGGTTATTGGTCCTCCATCGTTATTTGGAAGTGACATTAACAGGTATTGACATAATGTGGATAGTTAACGTACTGTGTAACAAGGGACTAAGCAATGATGTATGGTTACTGTTATTATCCTTCCTTAGTTATTTGGAAGTGACATTAACAGGTATTGACATAATGTGGATAGTTAACGTACTGTGTAACAAGGGACTAAGCAATGATGTATGGTTACTGTTATTATCCTTCCTTAGTTATTTGGAAGTGACATTAACAGGTATTGACATAATGTGGATAGTTAACGTACTATGTAACAAGGGACTAAGCAATGATGTATGGTTACTGTTATTATCCTTCCTTAGTTATTTGGAAGTGACATTAACAGGTATTGACATAATGTGGATAGTTAACGTACTATGTAACAAGGGACTAAGCAATGATATATGGTTACTGTTACTATCCTTCCTTACTTATTTGGAAGTGACATTAACAGGTATTGAGATAATGTGGATAGTTAACGTACTGTGTAACAAGGGACTAAGCAATGATGTATGGTTACTGTTATTATCCTTCCTTAGTTATTTGGAAGTGACATTAACAGGTATTGACATAATGTGGATAGTTAACGTACTGTGTAACAAGGGACTAAGCAATGATGTATGGTTACTGTTATTATCCTTCCTTAGTTATTTGGAAGTGACATTAACAGGTATTGACATAATGTGGATAGTTAACGTACTATGTAACAAGGGACTAAGCAATGATATATGGTTACTGTTACTATCCTTCCTTACTTATTTGGAAGTGACATTAACATGTATTGAGATAATGTGGATAGTTAACGTACTATGTAACAAGGGACTAAGCATTGATGTATGGTTACTGTTATTATACTTCCTTAGTTATTTGGAAGTGACATTAACAGGTATTGCGATAATGTGGATAGTTAACGTACTATGTAACAAGGGACTAAGCAATGATGTATGGTTACTGTTACTATCCTTCCTTACTTATTTGGAAGTGACATTAACAGGTATTGATATAATGTGGATAGTTAACGTAGTGTGTAACAAGGGACTAAGCAATGATGTATGGTTACTGTTATTATCCTTCCTTAGTTATTTGGAAGTGACATTAACATGTATTGAGATAATGTGGATAGTTAACGTACTATGTAACAAGGGACTAAGCAATGATGTATGGTTACTGTTACTATCCTTCCTTACTTATTTGGAAGTGACATTAACAGGTATTGATATAATGTGGATAGTTAACGTAGTGTGTAACAAGGGACTAAGCATTGATGTATGGTTACTGTTATTATACTTCCTTAGTTATTTGGAAGTGACATTAACAGGTATTGCGATAATGTGGATAGTTAACGTACTATGTAACAAGGGACTAAGCATTGATGTATGGTTACTGTTATTATACTTCCTTAGTTATTTGGAAGTGACATTAACAGGTATTGCGATAATGTGGATAGTTAACGTACTATGTAACAAGGGACTAAGCATTGATGTATGGTTACTGTTATTATACTTCCTTAGTTATTTGGAAGTGACATTAACAGGTATTGAGATAATGTGGATAGTTAACGTACTGTGTAACAAGGTATTAAGCATTGATGTATGGTTACTGTTATTATACTTCCTTAGTTATTTGGAAGTGACATTAACAGGTATTGCGATAATGTGGATAGTTAACGTAGTGTGTAACAAGGGACTAAGCAATGATGTATGGTTACTGTTATTATACTTCCTTAGTTATTTGGAAGTGACATTAACAGGTATTGCGATAATGTGGATAGTTAACGTACTATGTAACAAGGGACTAAGCATTGATGTATGGTTACTGTTATTATACTTCCTTAGTTATTTGGAAGTGACATTAACAGGTATTGCGATAATGTGGATAGTTAACGTACTGTGTAACAAGGGACTAAGCAGCGATGTATGGTTACTGTTATTATCCTTCCTTAGTTATTTGGAAGTGACATTAACAGGTATTGCGATAATGTGGATAGTTAACGTACTATGTAACAAGGGACTAAGCATTGATGTATGGTTACTGTTATTATACTTCCTTAGTTATTTGGAAGTGACATTAACAGGTATTGCGATAATGTGGATAGTTAACGTACTATGTAACAAGGGACTAAGCATTGATGTATGGTTACTGTTATTATACTTCCTTAGTTATTTGGAAGTGACATTAACAGGTATTGCGATAATGTGGATAGTTAACGTACTATGTAACAAGGGACTAAGCATTGATGTATGGTTACTGTTATTATACTTCCTTAGTTATTTGGAAGTGACATTAACAGGTATTGCGATAATGTGGATAGTTAACGTACTATGTAACAAGGGACTAAGCATTGATGTATGGTTACTGTTATTATACTTCCTTAGTTATTTGGAAGTGACATTAACAGGTATTGAGATAATGTTGATAGTTAACGTAGTGTGTAACAAGGGACTAAGCAATGGATATATGGTTACTGTTATTATCCTTCCTTAGTTATTTGGAAGTGACATTAACAGGTATTGAGATAATGTGGATAGTTAACGTACTATGTAACAAGGGACTAAGCAATGATGTATGGTTACTGTTATTATCCTTCCTTAGTTATTTGGAAGTGACATTAACATGTATTGAGATAATGTGGATAGTTAACATAGTGTGTAACAAGGGACTAAGCAATGGATATATGATTACTGTTATTATCCTTCCTTAGTTATTTGGAAGTGACATTAACAGGTATTGAGATAATGTGGATAGTTAACGTACTGTGTAACGAGGGACTAAGCAATGATGTATGGTTACTGTTATTATCCTTCCTTAGTTATTTGGAAGTGACATTAACAGGTATTGAGATAATGTGGATAGTTAACGTAGTGTGTAACAAGGGACTAAGCAATGATGTATGGTTACTGTTATTATCCTTCCTTAGTTATTTGGAAGTGACATTAACAGGTATTGAGATAATGTGGATAGTTAACGTACTGTGTAACAAGGGACTAAGCAATGATGTATGGTTACTGTTATTATCCTTCCTTAGTTATTTGGAAGTGACATTAACAGGTATTGCGATAATGTGGATAGTTAACGTACTATGTAACAAGGGACTAAGCATTGATGTATGGTTACTGTTATTATACTTCCTTAGTTATTTGGAAGTGACATTAACAGGTATTGCGATAATGTGGATAGTTAACGTACTATGTAACAAGGGACTAAGCATTGATGTATGGTTACTTTTATTATACTTCCTTAGTTATTTGGAAGTGACATTAACAGGTATTGATATAATGTGGATAGTTAACGTACTGTGTAACGAGGGACTAAGCAATGATGTATGGTTACTGTTATTATCCTTCCTTAGTTATTTGGAAGTGACATTAACAGGTATTGAGATAATGTGGATAGTTAACATAGTGTGTAACAAGGGACTAAGCAATGATGTATGGTTACTGTTATTATCCTTCCTTAGTTATTTGGAAGTGACATTAACAGGTATTGAGATAATGTGGATAGTTAACGTACTGTGTAACAAGGGACTAAGCAATGATGTATGGTTACTGTTATTATCCTTCCTTAGTTATTTGGAAGTGACATTAACAGGTATTGAGATAATGTGGATAGTTAACATAGTGTGTAACAAGGGACTAAGCAATGATGTATGGTTACTGTTATTATCCTTCCTTAGTTATTTGGAAGTGACATTAACATGTATTGAGATAATGTGGATAGTTAACGTAGTGTGTAATAAGGGACTAAGCAATGATATGTGGTTACTGTTATTCTTCCATCGTTCTTTGGAAATCACGTTAACAGTTATTAGGATGAAGTGGGCAGTGAACATGATGTGTCCAAGGGGTTAACCATTCATGTATGGTTACCGTTATTGTTCCTTCATAGTTATTCGGAAGTTATTGGCATGATGTGGATAAGAAACGTGGTGTGCAACAAGTGATTAGCCACCTTATGTATGGTTACTGTTATTTTTTCAATCTTGGGGTTCATCGTAAATTTAAATAATCCTTAATAGAACATATAGATTTTGTTCATCTTAATATAATAAAGTTCAACTACCAGATTGTTGATAAATTAGATCAGACTTACCAAATTACGTGTGTAATTGTTGGCGTATAATATTTTGTAACATATTTCTAGTATTGCTATATATCTTAGTCCTAATACTTAAAATATAAACTTCTGGTTATTTACATATTATTACACTTTCTAGTTTTTAGTAGTATATTTATACCTGAGCTCTAGACTTTATCTACGAGACGGAGGCAGCTTGTCATATTCACAACCTTTAAGGCTACCTGTATACACTATACAGTATAGCCTTACTCCTATCATTATATGAAAGCCTGGTATAAGTAAAATATATTAATATCACATACATTTTATTACCACTGTTATACTTTAGTTTTGTTTTCTTCTTTATGCAATAAGTCAATAAGAGACGTTTGGCTTGGAAATAGCATCGTAATAAAAAGCTCTCAACTGTTCTACTGTAGTGTATCCTCTGTGCCATGGTGAGAGTGTAAATTATGTCCTCATGAAAAGGATGACGAGTTATTTGCTTTTTTATATATATTTTTCAATAAACAACCAATATACTGAGATAAAAATGAAATATATATGCTTTTTTAAAAAAAATTATATTAGTTCAACATCAGTATAAAACTGAAAAACTATTCTAAGTTAGGATTTTTTTTATATGTAAATTTGAAGTTAAATATATTCAATTAATGTCATGTTGTATAGATGATTTAGTAACAGGGGCATGCTTAGTTTTCAATATGAAGGAAATTATAATTTATACATCAACATAACAAGCCTTATACCCAAAGTTGGCCTGTTACAAACTACAACAAGTTTTAGCATCAATCCAATTTTGTGCTGGCAATTGACTTTCCAGCTAAGTTACCTTGCTTTACACAATGATGAACTTTCTTGGTTGATTGCTCTTATGTTCACTGTGTATCGCTATTTATATATTGGTTATCAATTTGTGTTTGTTGTGTTTTTTTTAGTAAATTTGCATTACATTAAAGCTAAAACGTACATTTTTAACAGTTGATTGTTTTACAAGCTATTGGTTTCTACAAGCAAGATAAGTTTTTATAAATATTGAAAGCTTGTAGTGTGTCAGCATAACATCTGGGTGGATTTAAATTTAAAGTTGCATCGTATAATATATTTACCATGGGGGAAGAAGAAAAACACTCATTTCGTTAATACTTATAATTTTTTGGGGGGTAATTTGTTTTCCTCAGGTTAATAGTTTACTAACTATGTCATAGTGTGACAGGAGTAATAAACACTATACTATACATTCATATTTGTGAGTTTCTAAAAACAAATCTCATTAATCGAATGAGTATCCTCGAACTATGATATAAACTTTACGAGTTAAAATTTGTAATTTCACGGAGATTGAGATTTTTCATTACTACGACAAACGTCACTGGAGCCATGACGGACCACCCTCGTCACCCTTCAGTCCGTCCTAAATCAAATAAAAGTGGACGTCTAGAAAATTGAATTCAACTAGAGGATGACTGCTCATTCCATTTGTACGTATTTGTGGATTTGAAAAGATTTTATGAAAATATTTTTTTTTTATTTTCATATATACTAGTTTTAGTAATTCTGTGAATGAGAATGATTAATAATTTGATTTAGTAATTATAAATGTGACAGCTTTACGTATCATCTAAGTTGCATATAGCTTAAAATATTTTACTTATTATTTTATGTTGATTCATATAATTTTTTCATCATTTTACAGACATATAATTTAACAAATTTGACTGGTCCCTTCAAGCAAGAAATTATTTTAACTGTTAAACATACTAACAAATATTTAATAAACTAAAATAGTGTACTGAAATGAAGTTAACTATTTTTTATTTCAGTATATACACAGTTTACACTCATTTCCATATCAAACTACTTCGACAATCCATTATTCATCATTATTATACCTGAAGACCTGCCACAACACATAACTGTCATTATTTTAGTTTGCTTTTCATATGTAGCTGTTCGGTGTCTTAAGGTTATCTCCATTAAATTTGCTTTAGAGATGTTTAGTAAAATAAACCAAGATTTAACTACTGACGTATCCTAGTTTCCCACATAAAGTCTGCTATATCCCAATTCTTTCCTTCACGAAGACTGGCGGTATCGACTACAAAAAGTATAGGTTTTCCTTTGATTCTAACTTTGCAGTTTTCCAATATATATTAATAATAATCCCCCTATTAGGTTTTATAACAGACCATTGTACGTCGTACTACTACGGTATTCCATTGTTTATTTATCCTCTTAAAAAATAAGCATATTTCTAAAAAAAAAAACAAAAAACAGATTAAGTAACGTAATTTTCGCAATTATCAATAAGGACTATTTTATACAACACAATTCCGGCAGATACTGCTTATCGGTATATTTTAACATACTTTGAAACTCCTTAACTAGAATAATTAATTGGTTATTTGAGGT
This sequence comes from Stictocephala bisonia, assembly GCA_035578905.1. Classification (NCBI taxonomy): domain Eukaryota; kingdom Metazoa; phylum Arthropoda; class Insecta; order Hemiptera; family Membracidae; genus Stictocephala; species Stictocephala bisonia. The sequence goes on from JAQJVL010003853.1 coordinate 20,406, forward strand.
ATTGTAGCTTGGAGATATTTAGAAATGGCATAAATAAAATAACAAGTAAACAGTTTTTCTAAGTATGATATGAGATGTGAGATTTTTCAAATTTACAGAGAGAAAGCTGAGAGTATATTCATGACATGATCCAACGAGATGAAACATGTCACTGCAGGTTGAGTGGGTTAAGCCGTGATTGGAAGAGAAACACTCATCAGCGTCGGAGCGTCAGTTATTACATGACAGCAGATGTCAGGTAAATTGAATTTGTCAAAAGGATACTGCTAGAATAAATGTTGCTTTAGTTACTTAAAATTGTTGGCGTTAAAATATGTTTCAAACAATATTTTCTTTGTCTTCAATAAAAAAATTATCTGATGGCTCATTTTGTACATTTGGAATAAAATACTTTAATGTGGTTAAACATTTATCTTAAAACGTATTAATATATTGTTGCCGTTAATACTAGCGTTTCTGTTCCTTTTGAATATAGACATAATGTTAAGAAAGTGTTAACTTGTGAGCGAGCCTACTTCGATGGATTCAGGTGGTTAATTGGACTTACAAGACGTCCAAAGATGGAAGGAACTATCGACTTGTTTATAAGTTGGTGGGGACTTCATAACATGCAGGAGTGTGTGGGACCATCATGATGTATGCTGGGTGAGTAAAATAGTTCTCATGAACTACGTAGGTGGGTGGACTAACAAAACGATCATTGGTTTATGTGACACTACCATTAAGGCATAATTTTGTGGGTTGAACAATTAAAATGAACGCTATTTGAATAAAGTGTTTTTCAAAGACTTAAATAAGTATGGAGACCACAACGCGCACGGTGTGCACATAGAAGGCTTCTTCAAAAAGTAAATAAGCTGGTATATATTTATTTTGATTTATTATTAAGACGCTGTCAAGATTTGGGTGAATATCGATTTTGAATTATTGTATATGAGCGATAAATATGTAGGACCTATGAGACGTACGTTGAGTTTATGAGATGAATTGACAATACAAACGAAGATGGGTTATATAATAAATACATAGATATGGGGATGAGACCATATCATCAAGATATACTTACGGGAGTGGGACCATCAGGACGTACACCAGTGACCAGTGTATAAGAGGGTTCTTCAAGAAATACATAGGTGGGTAGGAGCATCACAACGAACGGTAGTTGTCAAGTATGATCATTATTCACAATTACGCGGGTGGGATAGTTAGGTTTTAAACTAATGTAGAAGCTACATCAAGACGTACTTAGCTGGGCAAGGCCCCCTAAAAGGAACTATTGTAAAAAGGTATTTAGTTTGATGGCCTGCTGACATATACAGTATATTGTTCGAATATTAGCTATCTTAGCACACAGCTGATACACAAACCATATACTCAAAACTAACATTGAAGTACACTAAAAGAATAAATCTGAAAAGCTCCTAAAGTAAAAACTGCTAATAACCATGAAAAACATCTAATGAACATGAAGTTCAGAAAAAATACTCTTATTAAGCGTTATGTGTTAAATACTTGACCTTATTAATAAACGTTAACCCGTTCTCTTATAATTTAAGGAGGTACTAATAAAACACGAAGTACATTGAATGTGTTGAAAATAACACAAACATAATTTATCATTGCTTTTTAATTTATAATATAATAATGACGATTATTTTATCACTTGAATATTGAAATATATATTAAACGATTTTGTAAAAAATTCGAAAAGAATTCCAGTTTAGCTATGTAATAACAATTAAACACCCCCTACTCTAGTTTGGGACACATTTTAAAAATAGAGTTTATGGTTTTTACTCGGTTTATATACTATTTTCATACAAAACTTGACACGCGATTACTTAAAAGATTTATTACCGACTCTTGGATGGAACGTCGTTTCAATTGTTCATCATTCATGAAAAGGCCATTATATATCATAATACTAACGCTATAATATGTTAGTTAGCAAAAGATCTTATACACATTTTTATATAGTACATTGAGTGATGATGAAATAGTCGTTATAGCTCTCGTACTGTAGTACCTAATTAAAAAGATTTTTGTCTGTATCGTTACTTCGCTTTAAATGTACATTATTTTGTGTTTGAATAGGGAATTTGTCAGTATGTCTACTGATTATTTAAAATAAAATCAATCCTTAAAGGTTTTTAGAAGAATTTTATTATTTTCATATCTACTAAAAACTACAACTTAACTGCTAAATTGTAATTTACAGGAGTTTGTGATTGTATTATAATAATATCTATAATAACATTTTCATCTTAATATTCCTTCAACTCTAAATGCTATAGAAATTTAATTAAACTACTGTTGACCTTTTTCATTTAGTAATATATGAGAAATTCGATACTGATAACTGTTATCAGACGTGTAAAATGTTATATATTCAATATATCTATTAGATATATTTATTTATTTACGCGATGAAACTCCCTAAGGAAGACGCTAAAAAGCCTTAACTTTTTTTCTCTCTTTCTCTCCAGCGTTGTTTCATTATCCAGCTAAAATCTTGCTTTCTTTCATCAGACCATTTGGGGCCTGTATTGTTTAGATTTTTCTGGCTCTGTTTCAACTTTTCATATGTGTGTTTTGTTTTTGAATGTGTCCCTGTCTAGCAGTTCTTCTTGTTATTCGTTTACATTTTGAAGGTCTTTTAGAGTTTGTATTACCCAGTTGGTTGTGATTTTTAGTTTTGTTGATAAGTTGTATATTTTTTCGTCCGTCGCGTTGCTGGTAGTCTTTGAATATGCCCGTACAATCGTTCCCTTCTTTTTCTTATGTCTGTTTTAGTATTTGAGTGTTTGTCTGATGTCTTTTTCATTTTCTGCCTGTAGCCTTCCTCTGTTTTTCTTCATTCAAGTATTTTTCGAATGAATTTCCTGTCTTCCTTCTTCAATTCTTCAAACTCCTTTCGTGTTTAGTGCTATATTTCACTTGCATATAGTTCTATTGGTTCGAGAACTGTTCTTTAGAATCGAATGTCTTTGTCGATTAGTATTGATTTCTTGTTGTAGATGTTTTGAGTGAATACTAGTGCTCTTTTATTTATTTATTTTGTTTATTTAGAAGACGCCGATCGTCAATATATGGGCGAATATGGATTTCAAATGAGTGTGATGAGTGTAGATGAGCGAATGTAGTCATTGTTACAAACTAAGGCCGACCATTCCTTAGAAAGTGTCATTAATTAATAGCCCAATGACAAATGAACAGCTGGTGGTTATCAGCTGATCCTTCTCAAAATGTATTGACTCTATTGGGATCGAACTGAGAACCTTTAGCACATGAAGCTGGGATTGAACCAACTACGCTACCGACCAATTTTAACTTTTATTATTCTCGATTTTTTGCTTGCTTTCAGTCCTGTCGGTTCGATTATTTCATCTAGGTACTTAAAATAATCAACTTTATTTATTTTCTTATATTTTATTATTCTTATGTGGTTGTTTTTGTTGCAAACAATTCTGTTTTTCTTTATTCAAAAGAAATTTGATGTCCTAATTTCTCTTCTTTTAGCATTTATATTTATCCGATACACTTGAGTTTGTTGTTATAACTGCTTGGTCATCAGCAAAGACCAGATAGGGTATGTCGACTGCTTTGTTTCCTCTTCCCAAGTGTATCGGGTTCCACTTAGATTTGTTCTTCAGTTCTTCCTCCCTTTTCCTCATTACTTTGTCCAGTACTATGTTAAACAGAAGTGGTGAATTCTCTGTCTGTTTAACATAGTACTGTTTAAAGAGAAAACCGTCTCTTTGTCTGACTCCGGTTTTTATTTCAAACGTGTTTGATATTTCACCCGCAAATTTCACCTCGGAATGTCTGTCTGTTAGAGTTTGTTCGATTAGTCTTCTTGTTTTGCCATCCAGTCCATATTCCTATAGCATGATGAAGAGTGACAGTCTATCGATGAAAATATGCTTTTTTGAAGTAGACGAATGTGCATGTAATTGGTTATATTCTTAGTGCTTTGATTTTTAGTATAGTTTTAAGGTTGTGAATCTGTTCTAGACATAATATGTTTAGTCTGAACCCTGCTTGAAATTCCGCTATCTTTGGTCCCAATTCTTCTTGTATTCTTTTCGGTTCATATGATGATAAGATCGTTTATGTTACCAGGAAATAATGAGATCTCTCTATAATTATTTACACTTGTTTTGTTGCCTCCCTTATGTATTGGATGTAAAAGTGCTGTTTCCAGTCGGTTGGTATATTTATGTAGTCAAAATAATTTGTGTGATTTCTTGTAGTGATTTTGGTTCTAGATTCTTCAATAATTCAGCTGGTCCCATCTTAACCTGACGTTTTCTTGTTTTTTATCTTGGGGAAGTGTCTTTGGATTTCCTCTTTCGTAAGTAGTGGTGATTCTGTGAGTTTATTGACAGAGAACATCTTCGGGAATATTTCTACTAGTTGTGAGCAGTTGAGAAGTTGTTCGAAATATTTCCTCTATACATATACATATATATATATATATATATATATATATATATATATATATATATATATATATATAGGAAATTATAATATTCTCTAATATAATTATATTATATTATCAAATATTATCACAAAAGCAGGTAAGGTATAAAAGCACACCTAGGATATATTCACTATCATTATTGAAGAATAACTTTGTACATATTATAAAAAGTTATTCTGCAATAATAGCTATTTATCGAAATCTGCAATGGTATTGTAGGTAAATATTCATGAGTTATTAAAACAATGCTTGTCTTAAGCAAACATTGTAAGGTCTTTCTCAGTTTAAATTCTTAGATAGGTACAATCTACTGCCACCTAACCGATTCTAATTCAGAAGCGGAGAGATGATAATAGATGCATTCTTAAGTTTGGTCGATATGATATATTGCATAAAGCCGAAAAGACGTTATACATAAGTTTTTAAGATTTATCGAAAGCTTTACATACTAAATTATTGTGTTGTTATAATTACCCTGATTTATAAATTGGAATATTATGAGATACAATCAATGGCTTAACTCTTAGCTTAGTAGCAAAAAAAATTTCTGGGTGTTTAAAAAGTTCGATCAGAGAAGGATAGGCTAAACTGTGGGGGTTTCCAAGTCTCCTTTCTCTTCACACTCACATTCGTCTACACTAATTCAACAATGATGTTTCAGTGCATAAAGGTTTGCCAGCCACACGACTATCTGTTTCTTCACAAGTTCAAAGAATGAACTAATTGATCAAATATTCATCTAATAGTTGGATTGATCACTTTTGGGATCTCAAAAACTTGATTCGACAATTTGCTGACCTCAATCTCAAAATGAACCTGGCGAAAACATTGTTCGTGCAATTGCTGAAGTGATGGCTCAATGGATAAAGCTTCGGACTGCGGAGGGCAGTGTCCAAGGTTCGAATCCCCATTGATCCAACGGTCGATACTTCACTCGTTGAATAAAGTTGACGCACAGGCCTTTAGACCCATGTCAAATGGCGAATGAAGTTATAACAAAAATAAATAAATAAAAAATAAGTATATTTGAAAAATATTATCCGATAATAGTGGAGCCGTCTTCTTGAATGGTTCTGGGATTGATTCTCTATCCAAGAAGTTTTCTCGTCGAAATTTCTTAGTATCAACTTGATCTTGGATGTGGTTAGTGTATATAGAGTTTTATTGTAAAGTATCGTGTATTTTCTTATTTGGCAGCTTTCCAAATATTTCCCAGCATAAAAACGTATAACAGTGTGTTTTGGAATATTCTGATCATACCTTACTAACAGATTGACTCTGTGATGACGTTGTTCAAGTTTATTAAAGAGTGTTCATCCTCCAGAAAAAGCTTTGAGAGAAAGCCGTGTGTGTAGACCAGCATAAACATTTGAAACTTTTTATACTGCCTTGCTCTTTGAAAATTTATTTTTTTCTGATGATAAACCTAGGGATTGAGGTGGCATAAATTAATAAATAATTAAGGGTTACGAATGCCTGAATTGAACATTTGTAAGGCATGTAGATGTAAGTGTAAATGGAAAATGTAATAACTGGACGGAAATAAGATATTCGGATGGATAAAAATTAATGATATTTGTATGTATTTACTTTTAGATAAGCTCTTTATAGAGCAAAGAGGGATAACGGACTAAATCTGACGAATTTAAAACAAACCCACAGTCTACCTCTAAATCAGCGTCCTCTAAGAAGATTACTGAGGTTGAGAAAAATTACTGAGCAATCCAAAAGGAAATACAGCTTCTACACTCGTATATATCTGTAATTATCTTTACTCGACTTATCACAACTGTTCTCTCTGGCAATTTTAACTGTCCACCTTAAATCAAATAATTTTAGTTTTGTGTTTATTAAAGATGACTGGGAGAACAGTATGCCCACTGCGATCATACTGATATGTTCAATGCATTGCTCCGTAATGGATCGAAGAATAGATTTCCAGTCCCCGTTAAATATAATAATGAATGAAAAAGGATTGCGCTAAAGGCAGCGTGGCCAGTGGTGGTCATACGGAAGTTTATGTAACAAGTTTTTGAGTTTAAATCTAAACCTCACTATGCATTACTCATAATAGGAATTGGAAGAGAAATACTAATCAGATATTGAAGCGTCAGGAATATTAGAGCAGGTGCGCGCCAAATTGAATTTGTCAAAATGATACAGTTTGAATACATTTAGCTATAGTTACTTGAGACTAGTAACTGTTTGAGATCGATTACACTTGAAAAATCTGTTTAGTTAATATTTTTCATATGATACTATTTGTACATGTAAATAATTGTAGTAATTGAACATTAGATTTAACTATATATAGATAATTTTAAAAGTATTTTTAATGTCTGTCTCGTATTAATGAAGTTTAATCATACAGTAAGTGTAAATGAATAGGCCAGCGAATATTTCACAATATGCGGCGCATGAGTGGTTATGAACTTCAAGACGTGAATAATGTACTTTGAACCATTAAGACTTACATAAGAATATGAGGGCATTAACACGTACAATATCTTTTCTGCCGAGGAGAATAAGCAATTAATATTCACTACGCTTGTGTACAATAAGTGTATTCACTTTGATGCTTTGTTTTTGTTAAGAAGCATATACAGTTTTATCCAACAGTCATCAACTGTGATAACAGGATTAAAAAAATCAATGGTAATCATTTTAAACTATCAACGCACACTTTGCTTAGATTTTTCTTCTTCTTCTCCACTGTGAGGTTCTGTGGCATACCAGTGTACCAGGTACTATTTTGGCACATACCTTTCACATTGCTTTAACTTCGGTTCAAAATTATATCCATTATGAAAGTGTTTAAGTCTCCTGACTGTAAGATCATGGTTTTCTCTAGAGAGAGAATTTACTCGTTCAACGTTTTTGTCAATTTTTTAAGTTGCAGCTTTGAGTAAAGCTAACCTTTGACACGTTTTTTGGCCTTCAACAATTTCTCTCATACTTCCTGAGTGGGGTTACTCTTTGACATGTTTTTTGGCCTTCAACAAATTCTCTCATACTTCCTGAGTGGAGTTACTCTTTGACATGTTTTCGGCCTTTTACAAATACCCTTATAATCCAGAGTAGGTTAATCTTTGACATGCTCTCAGCCTTCTTCATGTTCTTTTATATTCCCTGAGTGATTTTAATCTTTAAAATGTTCTAGGCCTCCAACAGATTATTTTACACTCTCTAAGTGAGGTTAATTTTTACATGCTCTCGGTCTTCTAAAAAAAAATATTTAGATTATTTTTAATTCGTAGAATATTTAATAGTAGTAATAACAAAAATATTACATTTACACAAAGTTCACTGATTTATAAAAAGCTTTTTTGTAAAATATTCCATGTTTTTATTAAGACGCATCCCTTATTATGTGACTGTATTGAGATCTTTTAAAGTTTTCCCAATTTACATGTTTAATATAAGAGAATAGCGCCCCCTTCCAGTTCGTATACGTTTGGTTTGAAAAATTATGAAATACATCAGTGCTGAAGAAATTGTTCGTATTTGTGTATTATTACAGGTTTAGTTAAAAAACCTGTTACTTATTTAACAGTTTAAGGGTTATATGTATATATATTTTGTGAAAATAATCCTTTCGTTCGTTGTAGATAATATTGCTGATAAAGTTGCAGAAAATGTATTCTAATACATCTAATGACCAACGTTTTTTGAAAACTTGATTTAAATGAACAAGCTACTTTTGAACATTAATTGAATAACATTAATAAACAAATCATAATAATAAAACATAATTTCTTATTTTTATAAGGCACGGCAGCACCTGACGTGAGTCCAAGCTATTAATTATTTAACGAATAAGGTATAGAACCTCAATCCCCATAAACAAAAAAGATGTTCTTATTATAATTCTACCCTCTTTCCATAGCATAAAGGTGTTTCTAATTTCAGGTAGAAAGTAAAAATATTGAGAAGACTTAATTTATTCATGGTTCTAAATCTCGAGTTTTTAAATGAAATGGTAACACAGTACTAATAGTACATATGGTTATGTGTGTCCTGGAAGGAGGACCTTGATTACGTGTTGAGATAATAAAGAGATGATAAACAAGCAAAACATCATTTTATAATTGAAATGCTTGTTGTTATAAAACCCCTACGCTTCTCATACTAAAAAAATATAAACTTTATGAATCAGTATCTTTACGTAATACTGTTTATATACATCTGGGTGTTCAATCATATACAATATCGTATTTATTCCAATACATGCTATGTAAATCAAAATATTCAATGAAAATAATAATTCAAAAATACTTATGTTGGTATTTATATATTTTTCATAAACGTAGGTATAACCCGAGAGCGAGCTCTTAATGTTTGGGTTAATTAAACTGACTCTATCTGATTCAGATTAATTAGACAATTTTTCTTAACAAAACAACTGTTTTACTTTATATTTGGGTCTCATTATATCTGTAGTAATAATATGAATAAAATAACTTTAAAATATGTTTGATTCCCATTAATTACTGTATACTAGTTTTTTTTTTCAAGATCTTCATTTTTATGTAGAAATTTAATAAATAGCTTAAAAATTCCGCAGAATATGAATTCATTTAAAAAAAAATAACCACAATTGCAGACTTTCTGTATTATTACAACACGTTTATAAACAATATTAATGTATGATTGATTGTTATTATTAGACATAATATTAAACTAGACGATTCTGTGTAAAATAATATATGAATATGTAAAATACTCGTATTAGAATATTTAAACATTGTGATAGAGGTTGCCTAATCCAACTATTACATTCTGATGTTTGACCTGTAAATTAGCCACGTAAATATATCTGCATTTCCGATTGTATTAACGGGTTAATTATCAGTAAAGCAGATAAACAATTACAGAATGATAAAGGAGTCAGTAGTGATAATGTATTCAGTGCAATTCCAACTCAATACTATTTTTTACTGATCAATTTATGCAACATTAAATGTGCATAACTTTATTTCAAAAGCAACCGTATAATATAGAAGAACGAAGAAACTGTCAAATTTAAATTAAATAGTGTTCGCTGTTCTAATAAATATCAGACTTAACATCTAAAATACTTATAATTAAACATATTAAAGGTTGTATTGTTTCATTTCAAGTATTGAGATGCCAAAATGCATAATAATTTATCAAAATATAGTTATTTTTATAATATGGAAAAAATTATAAGGTTTGCATAAGGTGTTGCAGGCGGTAAATGTAAACAAATGGCAATAATACAATTATGTTGCGGTTTAGTTAAAAAAGTCAAAGTAGATGCCTATTGCTATTTAAATGTCTGTAATTACCTGGTATAATAACTCTAAAATACTTTCTTTTTTTTTTTTTTTTTTTTTTTTATCAAAAGGAGATGTCGATCTCCTTTGTAGCCTCGCTCTTCCAAGGCCCCATAGCCTATTTATCTGTGCCAGGAACTTATCCAGACAGAGTAATGGGGCGAACAAGAACAAAACAAAGTGAATATTGATGATAAATACTTCCAATCCAGGCTGGATTCGAACTTGCGTCATTTGTAACTCAGGTGCAAAGTGACTGCTCCAAAACCGGTTTGCCCTAAATTACCCATCCATCCATTCACCATGGTGGTAATGAATGTTCTGCGTTGAACGAATGTAATACAATGTAAGTGCATTATGTATAAAAATACTTATTATAGAGAGATCACTTCGTTTGGCTACGATTACCATCTTCAGACCAGAATGGTTCACAAAGGAATGTTGATAGTCCTTTTAAAGCCTTTTAGTATGAGAATGAACACGTAGTGTGCTGAAATGTATCACCATAATAACAGTAAATTTTGGACTTACAAGATAATGAATTTGTGTTGTATGTATATCACTTGTATTGTTATTTCTTTTACACATATTTAAAAACAATAACATTGAGTAAATGAAAAGTAGCAGTGAAATTATAATGACATATTGAATCAACTTCTAACATTCGACGTTACAACAAAATATAATTGTCACTTAACTATAAAAGTGTTATTGTAATTTGAATAGTTTCAACTAAACATTATTAGGTTTATCTATCACTCCCTCACCAACTAACTAGTTTTAAGGTAGAATGTAGGTCATATCTGCGACCACACAAAATTGGAGAGGGGGTCTACCTCAGTAACCACACTTTAGGAAAGCTTTGGTAAATACTTAGGTGTTTATACATATCCAGTCGTGGATGTGCGTTAGTTAGAAGACTTCAGACGGATGTTGGCGTAATATTGACCACAAAATATAGTGAGGTGAACCTATCTCAGTGACCACACTTCAGGAAAGCTTTGGTAAATACTTAGGTGTTTATACATATCCAGTCATGGATGTGCGTTAGTTAGAAGACTTCAGACGGATGTTGGCGTAATATTGACCACAAAATATAGTGAGGTGAACCTATCTCAGTGACCACACTTTAGGAAAGCTTTAGTAAATACTTAGGTGTTTATAAATATCCAGTCATGGATGTGCGTTAGTTAGAAGACTTCAGACGGATGTTGGCGTAATTTGGACTACAAAATATAGTGGGGTGAACCTATCTCAGTGATCTCGCTTTAGGAAAGCTTTGGTAAGTACTTGGGTGTTTATAAATATCGAGTCGTGGATGTGCGTTAGTTAGAGGACTGCAGACGGATATTAGCGTAATTTGGACCACAAAATATAGTTGGGTGAACCTATCTCAGTGACAACACTTTAGGAAAGATTTGGTAAATACTTAGGTGTTTATAAATATCCAGTCATGGACGTGTGTTAGTTAGAATACTTCAGACTTGTCCAAATTAGCGTAATTTGGACCACAAAATATAGTGAGGTGAACCTATCTCAGTGACCTCACTTTAGGAAAGCTTTAGTAAATACTTAGGTGTTTATAAATATCCAGTCATGGATGTGCGTTAGTTAGAAGACTTCAGATGGATGTTGGCGTAATTTGGACTACAAAATATAGTGGGGTGAACCTATCTCAGTGACCACACTTTAGGAAAGATTTGGTAAATACTTAGGTGTTTATAATCCAGTCATGGACGTGTGTTAGTTAGAATACTTCAGACTTGTCCAAATTAGCGTAATTTGGACCACAAAATATAGTGAGGTGAACCTATCTCAGTGACCTCACTTTAGGAAAGCTTTAGTAAATACTTAGGTGTTTATAAATATCCAGTCATGGATGTGCGTTAGTTAGAAGACTTCAGACGGATGTTGGCGTAATTTGGACTACAAAATATAGTGGGGTGAACCTATCTCAGTGATCTCGCTTTAGGAAAGCTTTGGTAAATACTTGGGTGTTTATAAATATCGAGTCGTGGATGTGCGTTAGTTAGAGGACTGCAGACGGATATTAGCGTAATTTGGACCACAAAATATAGTGGGGTGAACCTATCTCAGTGACAACACTTTAGGAAAGCTTTGGTAAATACTTAGGTGTTTATAAATATCCAGTCATGGATGTGCGTTAGTTAGAAGACTTCAGACAGATGTTGGTGTAATTTGGGCCACAAAATATAGTGGGGTGAACCTATCTCAGTGACCTCACTTTAGGAAAGCTTTGATAAATACTTAGAGGTGTTTATACATTTTCAGTCATGAATGCAGTTAGTTGACTTCAGAGGGATGTTGGCCGTTACTGGGACCAGGCAATATAGTGGAGTGAGTCTACCTTAGTAACCACACTCTACTTTCTCTATCCCCAATAACCTCTCTGCTACATTAGGAGACTACGTACTGTACTATGTTATATGCCTATTTTAAGTAAATGTGTTTATTGTTTATGTTTTTTATTGTTTTTCAAAGTAATCAAATGATAAACATACAACCATTGTAATATACAAACAAGTAGTTTAGTAGTATAATACTAATGTTATGTTGTAATTAAAATTAAATTTCTTAAATATCCACACCTCTACTATAATATATTGAGTCTGAATTGTTCTTCTCCTCATTTCAACAATATATATATCCAATAGAAACACCACAAAGTGTAATATTTAAAGTAAGCTGACCGTAGTCTATTATAAAACTTATCTGTTTAACATATTAAGAACGTGGTTTATCAAACACCCTGGAGTTCTACTCATGTTTTTTGATAATTACCCTAGATATGCATTGCCCTATGACGTGTAGCAGATTCAGATCCCACTCGACATTCCTCGGAGTAGCTGCTTATTATTAACGTACTGGGTAGGTTGCTCCATCCATTCAGAGAGCCAATCTCTAAATTCTCCGGGAGTTTCACAGAGGGCCCAGACAAGGCAGATATATCTCAAGGTCTCTCTCTAGGCTTCTCCTTGAAGTCCTGACCCCCAAACAAATTTCCTTCAACCTTTTCCTTTCTTCGACGTGTCACCCTCTACTTCCTTGCAGAACACACTTCCTTGCGGTCGTATTTTCACCCACACTCCCCAAATCAGAAACCAAGAATCAATTCATTCAAAGATTGGACTTTCTGTTATTCGTAGTTAGGATTATTTATATTGTTCAACAACTCATACCTACCTCAGTTGGCCCAGAACTTGTACGTGAGCAGTTCTGAGATGGGCCAGATAACACTTAAACGTGAGCCCAGATAACAGCCATCATAATGCGGAGTCTGCTATTTTAAAACAACTCTTTAACTATATTTTATATTTCCTTTTTCTCCAGTTTTTCAACAAACAACACTTAATTTATTGAACTTTATTCTGTTCAAAGACACTCTGTCAATAATATTATGAAAGAAATAAAAAAAAAAAAATAAATAATGTGATCTTAGCTAAAAACATTCTATATTTAATTTAAATGCAGTATAATTTAACGATTGTATAAAGTACTTTCTCATAATCATATTGTAAAAGTAATGCTTATCAGTATATTTATATTTAGTTATTTTTAAAAAATACAATATAAAAATTACCTCGCAATCTCCTAACATTTACTTAACTAGCAATAGCATGATAATAGCAATGCTTGAAGACATGTTGTTATGTCATATTGTTTTTATGTATTTTCAATTAATGCTGAATTCCTAGACACGAAATTCATCTGTATTCGATGTTTAATATCTATACAGTACAAGTAAATGTCACACAACACAAATGTATTACAATTAAAGCACAAAATGCACAAATATATTGATTTACAAGTACAAAATACACGAATATTTTACTGATCGTGGTTCACCGAAATCGATCACCGTAATATTTGTGCATTTTGTGCTTATATTGTACTAAATGTGTGTTGTGTGACATTTACTTGTACTGTATATGTACCAACACGTATTATGCTAATTCAAAAACTATTAATATATATGCCATAAAATGGTAAATGTATTAATATTCTGTTCAGGTTCAGTTACTTCGTCTTCTAGAAATTGGCTTGGTTCTTCTATATATCGACAGTGCGCAACAACACTCCCCTGGTCACTAAAGTTTAGAGGTCTACTAATGTAAAGGTTCTGGGTAGTCTTATAGAGGTAGTTCTTGTACGTTACTGTGGATTGCCCGAGTTACACATATCGAGAGGTAAGAGCAATATACTAATGGACATTTATGTTTCTAGAGATAATGACTACAAAAACACGTTTATTATATAACACTGGTACAGGTTACAACGTTTACAGACTAACATCTACTAAGTGGATCTAGACACCTCATAAAATTTAAGATAAAACCTACAACATCGGTATGTCATATATAGCTCAATAGATCACGCTTGCCTGGAATATATGCTTTTTTGTACTTTGTCAATTATTATGAAAGTATTTGACACCCACTCGAGGATAAATCAGATGTATATTAGACATAATATCTACTTGCACATATGTTTTTGAATATAACAACGACATATTACAACCTACATGACACGTATTATTTATGTTATTGTCTTTTTACCAACTTCTTGGACATTAAACAGACGTAACGGTTTTGTAAAAAAAATTATTTTTATACATGCGAAAAAATCTATAGTTATATTCTAAAAGTGAATGGTAAAATATGAGTTGTTTGAAAGGACAACGTTATTCCATCTCCGTACCTATTATTTAATGGGTAGTCATTATGGTTTGCTTTAACTTCTGATTTCAATTGATTGATCGTGAACGGAAATGTTTGGATATATTTGTTTTTGTAGTATTTACAAGAATTATATATTAAAAATATCAGCTAATAGTCACTAATAGTAATAAAAAAATTTAGACAAGGAAACTAAGTAATCGAATAAGCAGTGTATTGAACAAAATGGCCAGCATAATGGAAACAGTGTTTCATTAAAGAACAATGGATAATTTAGTTATTAAATTCACGTTTATCTTCTCATTGAGTGGCTTCTGAATTCCGCTTTGTTGCTTTGTGCACTTTTTAATCTTGTCTAGTGTCAGACAGATGCTAAATTATATATTTGTCCATATACATAAATGTTAAGTATTATACAACTAGTTTATATATAATTCTTGGGAAACTGTTTATTTTCAATTTGTCAATTCCAATGTTTGCAGCTTACTATTTATCTTTAAGTACATTTAAAGTTATTTTCTAAGTTTTGTCAATGATCCAAATTATTTCAAACGATTCGTTCACTGATTTAGTATAATATCTTGTGAAGGTGAGGGACTATAGGCCTATGACTACTTTACAAAGTACTAATGGTGGGGAGGATCTTTCCCATCATGTAGGTTAATTCGAATTGTCCTTAGTTCCAAGATTGCTTCAAATTAGTTATATGCTATTTGACATTAATCTGCCTGCAGTGAAAGCACTGAGTAGTCTTTGAACATTTCTCCTTGAGACTATATCAAGACAAAGCATATTGAAAAGACCGCCTTTTTCGGTCTAAATCCTACTGTTATTACAGAGAAGACTGTCGAGAAAGAATGAGGAACCATCATTCAAACTGTTCGTCGTGTTGCCTGCTGGCAGAATTTGTAATACATCAGAGTTCAAAAATGCCGTTTAACAGTACAGAGCAATCACGATACGAGAGTCTTTAGAGTTTCTCTTTGAAATAGTTTTGTTTCATAATGCATGTTTTTTTTTATCTATTTTGAATCAATGAGCGGTTAAAAGGCATTGAATATGAAGAGGCATTAGGTAAAATATCAAATTTTCACGTATCGTTTCAAGATGTACGTTTTTTGGAATACATTACTATTTACAGTGCTGGGTACAACTCCAAATATTTGAGGATATAGGCCTAGAGTGAATTTTATTTTTGATTTACTTGTAATATGGCACCTTAGTGTTTCAAGAATATTGCTGCAATAGCAATTTGCCCATAAAAAATAAAATACTGTATTCATAAAAAATCTTAGTACTAGCGTAAAATTTCTAAATATATATGGATAAAACTCGTAATTGTTTATAAATTGTTAGTTTGTAGAGAGTGTGCTAAGGTAACTGTAGATCTTATAGGCTTCTATTGACATCTATTAAGTGAATATTAGTAACAGTAAAACCACACAGGTTCTGTTATTAAGAGAGCTCACCAGCCTTTGACTCAAATTTATCTTTCTAGTAATAATGTTATTAGGTAATTACAATACAAATATCTGCTCGTATAAGCAGGAGAGGGAACTGTGTCTTAATTGAGCATTTCTTCCCACCAAATCCATTCGAAAAAATGTTTTTAATACATAATATATTTTAAGAATGTCCCTGTTGTAATTTTTTTAAAGCACAGACATAAAATTAATTTTAATAATATTAATATTGTTTTATATATTTTTTTAAATTTTTAATCTAGAGATAAAGTTATATTAAATAAAATAAAAAAAAAGTGTATGTCTAACTTTAATATTTATTGTTGACAATATAATATTGTATTTGATTGAAACGTCTGTAAAATAGATCTCCAAATGATAATAATACATATATTCTATCTCAAATAATAATACAATATAAGTTTAACGTATTACGTTAATTATAGTGAGAAATTCCTTAATTTACGTTCATACCGATCTCAGACTTTATTGAATCAACAAGAGTGTATAGATGGACTTATACGGAATTTGGTTTGAGGATGGTAAACGTCGTTACTGGTGTTTCCATGGAGTTATTTCCATTTACTGATTTATCAGCTTCTTATTCGTTAAATATCTTTTTTTTTATTTTAACAGGAAAATCTATTATCCATCTCATCACCAGATTTAAAATTACAAGGATAATACTTTACTATTATTATTATTTTTAAGGTTAGGTTCGTAAAAATTAATTTAAAAATGCCTATAAAAAACACAGTGTCTATGCTTGTTAAGACAAATTCTTATAATGAAGAAATCTCTATTGTATGTTAGGTTAAATAATTTATGTTTATTCATATTTTTAACTCACAAACAATTTATAAATAACTATATTTGTAACACAAACACTTTTATTTTAAAGTAGTAGCTTCATACTTTATGAATAAATTCAGGTAAAAAAAGAGAACAAAAACAACACGAAATCTAATGTTTCATCCTAAAACCTAACGTTAAACTATTATTGAAGATATTTAGTTCAATTTACTTCATAATATCTGGATGTAAACAATGGTTATTGCTTCAATAACTGTATTTATAGTATCTAGGGGATGAATCACAAAACATTACAGCTCACTGGATTTATCAGTAATTAGTTTGTTCTCCATGATCTAACTCTCACAACTTAGTTTAACTAAGGGAAAGTTAGTTGCCCATTCTGTTTCCATCATTAACTTGGCTTGAACTCAAATATATAATTACTATTCGATCATTTTATGACATAATATTTAAAATTTGAAATATAAAGTTTGCAAACAAAATAATATTAAATTTTTAAAATTTTTTTGTTTTTCAATTCTGTTTGTTAACTCAATACAAGCCTATATTGCTATACAAAATGTGTATTTCTCTAGCCATTTTTATGTCTGTGTATATGTATTTGTTTTTCCCAACAATTTTAATACCTCAAAAATTTTTTTAAACAACATTTTTAAACTTGTTAATAAAGTTGATATTATAGGGCCACGTTTCATGTAAAAATATTTATGTATAATATTATCATATTTTAAAATGGTGGTTGTCTAAAATTTTAAAATTAAATATAACAAAAACTACACATTTTAGGAAAATAAAATTAAAAAAAACAATATTTGTAGAATTTACTAAGCTAAATTCAACGATATACCACTTTAAAAGATCGGGTTATAAATAAGAAAGTAAACTTATTTTGTGTGACTGAAAGCAGCGTCATCTGGGTACTCTTTGCGCAGATGACAATTATGCAGATCTTTTTAAAGTTTCATATCATTAAATTTGGCTTAAAGCGGCAAAAAAAGATTGCATATTAATATTTTTTGTTTAAATGTTTAGGTTTTTATATAATTAATTTTACAATTTTAAGACAGCAACCATTTTGAAAGTGATAATCTTAAACACATCACCATTTTATATGAAATATGTCTTTATAAGATCATCTTTCATAATAAAATTCAGGATTTTATGTCCAATAGTTTTTGAGATATTGAAAGTTTTGAAAAACACATAGAGACACATAAACAGAAAACCAATCGAGGCCATATGTTCTATGGCATTATTTGCTTTTATTCACCAACCAAAAAATCCTCTAAAATATATGACAGTCGAAGCTGAGCACGTTTCATATATGTATACTCGTATGTAATGAGTGTACAGATATATGAATATGATTTACATTGAACCAAAATTATCAATACCTCTTAACTGTTTTTTATAGTTATAAATTAAACGTTAATTTGTTCTAAGAAAAATATGATAATGACAATAGAGATTTACTATTAATTAATATTTTATTTGTTTTAAACAATAATCTTGCACTAGGCTTTTACTCCAGTTCAGCAAATTATCGAATGAAACTTTGCAATGAACACATCAAACGAGCATTAAATATGATATGATTTAAGTTAAGAATAATCCACATATAACAATAAACTAACAAATACCACCGTACGTTGTCTGGGTGGGTGGGTGGGGGTCAATAACACATTGCGTGTCTGGGTGGGTGTGGGGGGTTAACGCCATGCACGCGTATGAGTAGGTGGGAGAGTCAATGCCATTGCACGTATATGAGTGGGTGGTACATTTAAGTTGGTAAACTGGACTCATATGGGAAAGATCGCACCATGGCTGGGCAGAGCAAATGAGGCATTAGAATGGAAGTTGTAAGCTGTTTCTCACAACTACTAAATGAGATTTCTATCAACTACTGAGGTGTGTAATTAGATTAAAGGAGTACTTTTTAAAAGTATGTTTAAAAAATATTTATTGGTTTGTACGTAATTGGCTGAAGTTGAACTTTCTAAGCTAATTGTTCTCAGTTATGGATGGCCCAATAAGTCACAAAAAAATTTGAAAGGGATCAGCTAATAACAATCCTTGACGATCGGGAATTTAAGAACAGATAATAATAAAAAAATAAACCACTCCATTGAGTAGTAATAATATTTTAATGAGACCTGGACATTGCACCGACTACAGTACATGCTCATCATGGCATGGCCACAACCCCTCCCCCATAGTGAGGCCTCTGGTTTGTAAATCACGCTGGGCCATTGGTCTATCTAACAAGTCTACAAAATAAAAAAATACTCCACTTAATCAAGCTTAAGCAACAGTGCCACAATTATCTTCCTAAAAGCTGAGCCTGAATGGTAGAGAGGACTTAATGAGGCCTAACTCTGCCTCATTTGCAATAAACTAATTTATGCATAATTAACCATAGAGGATTTGTTTGGGGCTAAGATTCAGATTATTTCACAGATTAAAAATAAATAAATGAGTGTTTTCATCATAATTACGTTTCTGTATTAAGCAAAACTTTGAAGAGTACAGCAAGAGTATTGAAGAATAAACATTCAAATTCAAATCGTAAGAGATCCAGTCTAAAATAAAAATACATGGTATACTAGTAGTAAGGCTAAGATGAGGAATATTGTTGTTGCTCTCCATGATAATGCTTTCCATGTGTACCATGATAACCTTTGTACTGGCACGGATCAAGATAGACATTAATCTAGTTACCTGAAAGTCAAATAGTTGTATCGTAAACAGGTTGACTTTCCCAACAGACAGGCTAATATGTGCAAGATTGAAACTGCGTCGCACTCCTGTAAGGCTGCCTGGGATTTGGTTAGAGAGACACAAAAAGTAAAACCTATTCTTAAATATTCTGCTGGTCCTGATGTGTTCAATAAGTAAATAGGGTTGTTAATTCCATACCTGCTAAAATAACTGCGATGGACCCAAGTTTTCTTCTCAATAATATCTCGAAATCTACTACCGATTTCGCTGAGTGGGCTCCAGTTAGTCCTGAGCAGGTATATAAAATACTTATGAATTTTAAGAACTCTCTTAGCCTTGACATATATAGTATGACAGTAATTGAACTTAAGCATGTAGCGTACATATTATTGCTGTACCTCTAGCTATGCACATCAACTCCTGCCTTGAGCATGGAATCTTTCCTGACACTCTTAAGATCTCTCGAACTGTACCCGTCTTTAAAAAGGGTGATCCTGAACTGCTTGGTAGATACCATCCTATCTCGCTCATCTCTGTTCTAGCCAAGGTATTTGAAACCATCATAAAAAAATCAGATTTTCATGTATTTTGAGAATGATAAACTCTTTTCTGAAAGTCAACATGGTTTTAGAAAGTGAAAGTCTACATTCTATGTAAACAGCTATGAAGTTAGTTACAAGTATTCTCGATGCGTTTGAGGAGATAATACCCAAGGCACTTGTTCTCACTGATTTAAGCAAGGCCTTTTATTGTGTTTCTCACACTATTTTGTTACCCATGTTTAGAAGATATAGTATTTCACATCAGGCAGAAAAATTACTTTCCTTATACCTTCAGGACCGGAAGCAAGTTAGTAAGTATGAGGGGTAAACTCTTCTCCCCTTCCTGTAATGCATGGTGTACCTCAGGGTTCTATTATGGGTCCTGTTCTATTCCTAGTACCAATCAATGATATCAGCTTGCTGGGTGACATCTTCTTGTTTGCTGACGACACAATCATGTTTTCTGAGGGGAGAACATCAGAGGAGGCTGGTACTTCTGTGGGTGTCGCATTTGCGAGAGCTGCTGAGTGGTTTAGGATAAGTAAGTTATTCTTGAATGCAGATAAGACTCAAGAAATGGTCTATAGCCTAAAACCTATAGAATGCCAAAACAATGAGGCTGTTAGACTTCTTGGTTTTATCATTGATCCCAAGCTGTCATGGAGCAAACACATTGACGTTTGTATTAGGCTGGCACGAGTGTCACATTTACTTAGTAGACTTAAAATACAACTAACTGATGAACATCTAGTCACTATTTAATATGGCTTTTTTAATATTCATCTGACCTATGGCCTTTTGCTTTGAGATCACTCTCCTGGCTGGGAAACTGTCCTAAATTTACAGAAAAAGGCATTGTGAATTACCTCATCGGCTGGATGGCTGGAACACTGTAGGCCTATTTTAAAAAGACTTTAAATAATGACCATCTATAGCCAGTACATTCTTTAGAGCATCTTATATATTAAGTAAAACGAAGCCTCTCTTCCTACGAGGATAGACTACAGTAATTATAAGTTTAGGCTGGTACTTAACATCGATGTCCCTTTCTGCAGTTTGAGTAAGAAAAGGTTTGTTTCCCTATTCTAGCTACCAATATGTTCAACACTCTGCCTGATGCTGTAAGACGGCTTGACCTATCTTCCTTTAAAAAAAGAATGAAGAAATGATTAATTAAAGTGGTGCAGCCAAACATTTTCTGAATTTTTATTCAAAATTGTCATGCAAATATTTATTTGTCTACATCTTATAAACCTGTAAACAGCATTTTTTTTTTTTTAATTTTCTATCACTAATTTTAGTACTTACAGGCTACTGAATAGGTCATTTTCATCAACCTTGGAGCCAGTTTAGCTAGGAATGGTTTAAACCCCATGTTTTAAAATTAAATTATACAAATAAATATAACTAAAATGACATATTTTATTTAACGTAAAAAATTACTTATTTTTAATACAATCTGATTATTTAAAAAATAAATAAATGTATTTTTTGCCGAATAGAAAATAATGTCATTGTGTTTAATTGAATTAATACTATATTTTGTAATTTTCAATTACTAATTAAATCAATTTGTTTAGCAGATGTACTGGCCCCAAACGTACAATACTATGGCAGTGAACGTTCTTTATTTTAATACCATCTGCGCGCGTCCGTATGCACAGTGACAGGCACACCCACCATAACTCAGCCTGGCTCCCCCACCTTGTGTTTACCTCTTACTCAACACTCTCACGCTCTCAGACACAACTCCCATGGGTGGGTCCACTCCTATATATGTCATCTGTCTGGCTCTGCCCATTTGTGATAGTGAAAAAAGTACACAGACTAGTCAATTGTATTGTTGCTCACTACAATTCATCCACGCATAATATATAACCAGTGGCCAAATACACCAATAATAAAAAGTCAATTTATAACTTAATTATTGACTTAAATTAAGTCAATATGTACTAAATGATATTTTAGCCTATTTAAAAAGTGTAATTGTTTTTATCTAACAGATTATGTTTAATCAATGAATATACATGTATGAGTAGCGTCAGTATATTTGTGAATAGTTTTACTTTTCTTTTACTTTTTTTTTCATTCCTAGCAAGTGCAAGTTTCATAATCATACAAAACGTTCTAAAAATACAGTATCAGAGATTGCATTTAGAAGAAAAGTTTGTTGGAAGTACTTTATTCGAGTTTGACCGTTCAACAATATATAATACTTAGTAATGTTTAAAATATAGATTCTCTAAGTAATTTTGTTTTAAACCTGATCTTACATTAATTCCAACTTATAACAATTCATACATTTATATTTATTAATTCTACCTTATTGCTATGTAATTTCCTATGGTCAGAGTTACCCAGGTGCAATAATTGTTTATATCCTTCCTTATATATATTTGAATTGTTATGTATTTAATACTTCATTTGTAGCCTATTCATGTTTATCATATTCTTAATTAATAAACATACAAAATAACTGTGGTCATATGAATTTGATTCCTATCCATAATCTTAATTTTTGTCGATGTTTCTAAGATTTTTATGACAAAATATTTGTCCTGACAGAAATAATTAATGCTTACCAAACTAGAATAACACATATTACCCCCATCAATCTGTTACACACTTTTATAACATTATAAAATAAAATGTGTACAGTATCTAGTTCATATTTTTGTTTACACATTTTATCTGATATAATGTAATAGTAATAATCCCTAACATTTAAATCTTGTTCGAAAACACGCCGAAGAATATTTATTCTGTTTTTAGTAGAAAGTGTGCGAACTCCCGCTCTGGAGTGTCACGTAAAGATAGCGGAATGAACAGAACACAAACTCTATATTGTCAAAACGCAACAAGAACTAGCAAAGAGTTTGAAGGAAGGGACAGTAGGGGTGAGGTGAGCAACGACAGACTGCAAAGGATGGAGCCTTGAAATACGCACGCAAATTCACGAGCCTCCACCTGATCGAGTTAAAGTGACAGTGCTACGATCTATCGGAATTCAGCTGTCCATAACGCCAGCCGCACCACCTAAGAAAGCTTTTTATTCTACCACTGTATCTTTTGAGAGCAATCCAAATAATGTATAGCCACTGCCATATTGTTTGTGTAGCCACCGCCGTCTTGTGTGTGTTTTTAATGTTGTATTTATGTGTTATTTTAAATGTGTGTTTAAGCTCGTGACGCCACTATAGCATGGAACTTAAAGTGTTGACAGCATTTCAAAATGGATTGTTTTTTAATGACGCCATCTATCCAGCACGCTGGTCAGCTATGAAGGAATAACTAAGTATCAAGTGTGTATCTATGTTGTTGTCAATTATTAAAAGGCATATAGTATTTTGAGAAATGTTTTCTCAATTTTATAATACATATTCATTGATGTAAATACTTTCCAATTGTTTAATGTTTTCTGCTGATACTGTAATACAAATTTGTTCAAAATAATTTAAATTATCTTTGTATTAGAGTGCATGAAAATTCTCAAAAACCTTAATGGGAAATCAATATTAATATATTAGGGCCTATTGATAAACAATTATCTATGGAAATTTCTATCGTTATATCAAGATCTTGAAAATTATAAATATTGCTTTTTTATTGATAATTTGAATACACCCATTTTAAAATTAGACTCACATAACTAACTCTTTATAAAAGAATGTAAAAACATGATTTTGGTATATTAAGTACATACTTCAAAATAGATCTGTTAACATGCTTTTCCACTGAATAAAATTATATAAATGTTATTATAAATCAAATTAGGTAATGTTTAAAAAGTTTTGTATATAGCAATTCAGTTTGTAACAACTGGAGGAATTAAATAAATAAATAAATAATGTCACAAAACAAAACATTGCCCTTAAGAAATACACAGTAACTTTACAGATAACGGGATTGAAGTTCTAAGGTCAGTTCTAAATACATGTAGCTTATCACACTTTCACGCAAATAGGGATAGAAAAACAAGAAATGTGTACATGCGTGCATGCGTGCGTGTGCGTGTATGTGTGTGTGTGTGTGTGTGTGTGTGTGTGTGTGTGTGTGTGTGTGTGTGTGTGTGTGTGTGTGTGTGTGTGTGTGTGTGTGTGTGTGTGTGTGTGTGTGTGTGTGTGTGTGTGTGTGTGTGTGTGTGTGTGTGTGTGTGTGTGTGTGTGTGTGTGTGTGTGTGTGTGTGTGTGTGTGTGTGTGTGTGTGTGTGTGTGTGTGTGTGTGTGTGTGTGTGTGTGTGTGTGTGTGTGTGTGTGTGTGTGTGTGTGTGTGTGTGTGTGTGTGTGTGTGTGTGTGTGTGTGTGTGTGTGTGTGTGTGTGTGTGTGTGTGTGTGTGTGTGTGTGTGTGTTTTAAGTTTCTCATTGGAAGACCAAGTTTTGTGTCGACACTGCAATAGAAATTAAGTATGGTTTGATCTCAAGTGAAAAAAACGTAATGCTGAGAATGTACACTACTATAAGCAATATTATGAATGTTCAAATAGGCTATTAATAATTTGTCTACACAACTGTTTATTTATTAAATATATATTCAAATATTTAATTCAACTAAAAAATAACTTTTTCGTCCTAATATTATACCTTACGTCATAGAAATAAACAATATTATGATACACCTAAAATATATGTTGCTAACTTAAAATGTTGTTAAAATTATGGTTATAAATATTTTAATTGATTTTATGTAAAATTAATGTTAGATGTATTGTGATATATTTATGCATACTATTGAAGTCATTAATAGTATGTATTAATAGTCGTGCTTTTCATAGTATGTATTATAATCTGTCAGATCATATAATTCCCTGGACATACCTAATAAGCTTAAAAGAGTTATTGTTCCCGAATAAGAGTTCCGAAAGTAGCTAAGTAAAGTTAAGCTTAATAAAAGTTGAGGTAGCTGGAAAATATTTGCAATTAGTCGAACATTATTGGTTAATTGCGTGATTTGAGGGAGGAATCGTTTCCAGGTTTATGCTTTCATTATTTTAAAAAATATAATTTTCATGATTATATGAGAAAAATATATATATTTGTAAAGTAAACTCTCAATCGTCATAATTTAAATTTGACAGAATATTATGTAAAAAATATGACTATTTCATGAGTAACTTAAATTATTCGTAATAAATGAATATCTTCCATTGTTTACGTAAAAATGTTTAGGGTAATTAAAAAAAAACTATAATACAATTAATTAGTACTGTTTTATAAGGTAGGCTATATTCAGCCATTTATAATGAACTATATAGTATTAAAAGTTTATATTTGCAAAAAAAGTATTTTATAAAGTTAATGTTTTTCACAATGTTTGATGTGGAATGAAATTCATTGATAAATACCTACCAAATAATTTATAAAATTTATATTCCTATTAGTCTTATAAGATAAAATATTAACAGTTTCATGCAAAGGTTAAGCAATATATTAGCTATTTCCGGTTATGAAGCCACTTAATTATATCATAGCCTAATTTTATATTATCTTTTTAAAGTTATTTTTCACCTAGTGATCTGCCAATAGTCTACCTTATTAAATCTTTGCATATTTATTTTTTTAACCTTGTATTTCATGTAAATATATTAATAATCACGTAGCTTAAGAGTGAATTATGAAATCAGTTTTTAACTGTTTATCAAAGGTATTTATGGATTACAGTTGATTATGGAAGGTTAATAGTCAATTTTAATATTGGGAATAATTTCTATATGATGGGTTTACGCCATTAGAGTGGTATTTCCTGGCAATGTTCACAACGTTACTTCAGGGACCGATCCATCATTCACTCAAGAACTAAAGCAATATTCAGCCTCGAATATTGAATTCTGTGATAAGAAGAAACTGTACATTGCCGTTAACAATAAAAATTATTTTATTTAGATTTTAAAATTATGATGATATCCTCTAAGTATACCAAAATACAACCTCGCATGTTAAATACTGGGATAAGAAGAAACAGTGCATTTCCGTTAACAGTAAAAACTAATTTATTTAGGTTGTAAGATTATAATTAGGTACCCTAAATAAAGCAATATCCAGCCTCACATATTGAATACTGGGATAAGAAGAAACAGTGCATTGCCGTTAACAGTAAAAACTAATTTATTTAGGTTGTAGGATTATAATTTGGTACCCTAAGTAAAGCAATATCCAGCCTCGCATATTGAATACAGGGATGAGAAGAAACAGTGCATTGCCGTTAACAATAAAAACTAATTTATTTAGGTTGTAAGATTATAATTTGGTACCCTAAGTAAAGCAATATCCAGCCTCGCATATTGAATACAGGGATGAGAAGAAACAGTGCATTGCCGTTAACAATAAAAACTAATTTATTTAGGTTGTAAGATTATAATTTGGTACCCTAAGTAAAGCACTATCCAGCCTCGCATATTGAATACAGGGATGAGAAGAAACAGTGCATTGCCGTTAACAATAAAAACTAATTTATTTAGGTTGTAATATTATAATTTGGTACCCTAAGTTAACCAATATCCAGCCTCGCATATTGAATACAGGGATGAGAAGAAACAGTGCATTGCTGTTAACAATAAAAACTAATTTATTTAGGTTGTAATATTATAATTTGGTACCCTAAGTTAACCAATATCCAGCCTCGCATATTGAATACAGGGATTAGAAGAAACAGTGCATTGCCGTTAACAATAAAAACTAATTTATTTAGGTTGTAATATTATAATTTGGTACCCTATGTAAAGCAATATCCAGCCTCGCATATTGAATACAGGGATGAGAAGAAACAGTGCATTTCCGTTAACAATAAAAACTAATTTATTTAGGTTGTAATATTATAATTTGGTACCCTAACTAAAGCAATATCCAGCCTCGCATATTGAAAACAGGGATGAGAAGAAACAGTGCATTGCCGTTTACAATAAAAACTAATTTATTTAGGTTGTAAGATTATAATTTGTTACTCTAAGTAAAGCAATATCCAGCCTCGCATATTGAATACAGGGATGAGAAGACCCAGTGCAGTGCCGTTAACAATAAAAACTAATTTATTTAGGTTGTAAGATTATAATTTGGTACCCTAAGTAAAGCAATATCCAGCCTCGCATATTGAATACAGGGATGAGAAGAAACAGTGCATTGCCGTTAACAATAAAAACTAATTTATTTAGGTTGTAAGATTATAATTTGGTACCCTAAGTAAAGCAATATCCAGCCTCGCATATTGAATACAGGGATGAGAAGAAACAGTGCATTGCCGTTAACAATAAAAACTAATTTATTTAGGTTGTAATATTATAATTTGGTACCCTAAGTTAACCAATATCCAGCCTCGCATATTGAATACAGGGATTAGAAGAAACAGTGCATTGCCGTTAACAATAAAAACTAATTTATTTAGGTTGTAATATTATAATTTGGTACCCTATGTAAAGCAATATCCAGTCTCGCATATTGAATACAGGGATGAGAAGAAACAGTGCATTTCCGTTAACAATAAAAACTAATTTATTTAGGTTGTAATATTATAATTTGGTACCCTAACTAAAGCAATATCCAGCCTCGCATATTGAAAACAGGGATGAGAAGAAACAGTGCATTGCCGTTAACAATAAAAACTAATTTATTTAGGTTGTAAGATTATAATTTGTTACCCTAAGTAAAGTAATATCCAGCCTCGCATATTGAATACAGGGATGAGAAGACCCAGTGCAGTGCCGTTAACAATAAAAACTAATTTATTTAGGTTGTAAGATTATAATTTGGTACCCTAAGTAAAGCAATATCCAGCCTCGCATATTGAATACAGGGATGAGAAGAAACAGTACATTGACTTTAACAATAAAAACTAATTTATTTAGGTTGTAAGATTATAATTTGGTACCCTAAGTAAAGCAATATCCAGCCTCGCATATTGAATACAGGGATGAGAAGAAACAGTGCATTGCCGTTAACAATAAAAACTAATTTATTTAGGTTGTAATATTATAATTTGGTACCCTAAGTTAACCAATATCCAGCCTCGCATATTGAATACAGGGATTAGAAGAAACAATACATTGACTTTAACAGTAAAAGCTAATTTAATTAGATTGTAAAATGATGAATTTCTCCCCAAAGTAAACCAATATCTAGCCTCGAAAATTGAATACAGGGATATAAACGCACATAGACTTTATTAATAAAAGCTAATTTATTTAGGTTGTGAAATGATAATGTTCTCTCAATTACTCAAATTTATTTATTAGTTACGAAAATAAGTATTAATTGAATATTTTATGTTTGTATAAACCTTTGAGTGCTATTCAAAGCTGCCCCTAAACAAAATGATTATTTAGTAATTAAATACAAAAGTACAATAGGCTAAGTCATAAATATATAAAAATATGAGTCATAAAAGTCATAACAAAATAAAATAAGCTAAAATTTGAAAACATGCTGTAGAGTCGGTTAGTAGGCTTTATCATGCAGTTCTAGCTTGCCCTGACCTGTTTTTTTTCCAACGACAGTGTCATTTACAATTGTGTGGATACACATAAAAATAATATCTTTCAATAAACATACGAGTGCAATAGATACATTATATAACAGAATAATACATATAATATAGTATAAATCAATAAATACAACACTCAATAATCAATATAAAACATGCGGATATCTACAGATAATGAACTTGATACAGTGGTTGCATTACAGTTGTATAGAGAAGGTGAATTAGAAATGGGGATCAGAGGAACCAATTATTTGTGTGGTAGGGTAAAGAAGACGGATAAGATTTAGAAGCAAAAGAATGGATTGATTTACTGTCGAAGTAGACGAGGTTGAAGAGTGAATAGTTTTTCCTGAATGATCCAAGAGAATCGTGGAAAAAGTCCACATTGCAGGCGACAAGATTGTCCATCTCCTGTATATCACTGTGCGTTTATGGGTGGGTGGGTGGGTCAATATCACTGTACGTGTATGTGTGGGTGGGTCAATACCACAGTATCTTAATTGGGAGGGTAGTAATCACATGCAACAAAATTCATGTAAACATAATCGTAAATCAATAAACAATTTATTTTTGAATTTTTTAATGAATTTTGTTTGTAACGTCCAGTTAACAGGACATTGGCACTAAAAAGGTTAAATTGACTAACACTTCAAGAAGGAGTTATACACATTTGTAGGACTACATTATATCATTCCCACGCAATTATTTAAACACTTTTTTTCTATTTTCTATCTACTCATTGGGGCATTTTTGAGGTAGTTTGTTCTGTGGTGTTGATGGGCAAATATATCCTGTGATCTTGTTCTG
The DNA here is from genome assembly GCA_035578905.1 of Stictocephala bisonia. Lineage (NCBI taxonomy): Eukaryota > Metazoa > Arthropoda > Insecta > Hemiptera > Membracidae > Stictocephala > Stictocephala bisonia. Next base: position 49,699 of record JAQJVL010003853.1, read on the forward strand.
ACAGGAGTCTTCAGGTTGACTTTTACCAATAATGCTGGCCAAACGACAGTTCCTCTAATGAGCTTGAAAATAAATACCAAGTCAACAACGTGTCGACGAAATTGAAGAGGGTGAAGGTTGAACATCTGCACTAGAAGATCAGGCTGAAGTAATTGGCCAGTTTTGAAGTACAGTTGTAAAACAAATCTCCTCTGAATTTCCTGTAAGCGGGTCGACAAGTAGAGCTGATGAGGCGTCCATACAACAGAGGAATATTCAAGGAGCTTTCGAATAAGAGCCTTGTAGAGAAACACCAAGGATGCCGCTGATAAGCCTGATCTTGATGTTCTATACAGCAAACCCAGAAGTCTTGAAGCGCGAGAGCAAATGTGATCAATGTGTTGGTTGGACGTTAAGGTTGAGCTGAACCACACCCCAAGATCTTTGATAACTTCACAGCGACTCATCTCTGCTCCATCAATCCTGTAGGCGATCAATAATGGACTGCAGCTTCTTGAGTAAGTGACGACCTTATATTTTGAAACGTTTAAGAGCATATCATTAGAGGAACACCATTTAGTGATGTTATCAAGTGAGAGTTGCCGGCGTCCAACGGAGCAGTTGTCTTCTATTGAGAGAAATAGTTTAATATCATCGGCATAGCAGAGGATTTTGGAATGAATGTCTTCTTTGATATCCCGGAGAAAAAGGTTGAATAAATAAGGCCCCAGAATTGCACCTTGCGGACTCCTGACTGTACTGTGAATGGATCGGAAAAGGCCTCCGCATACGTTGCAGACGATGTTCTGCCAGTTAGATATGATTTCAACCATGATAAAAGAGGGTCACTAATACCATAGGATTTTAGTTTGGCCATCAGATGGATGTGGCTGACCTTGTCAAATGCTTTACTGAAGTCCAGGTAAAGACAATCCACCTGATAACCCCTGTTTAAACTATCCATTACATATTCCTCAAATACCACCAGGTTGGTGACCATAGAGCGTCCCTTGGAGAATCCATGCTGTTCATCAATGTTGAATCTAGCGAAAAATACTAGTAGCTGATCGAGGACGATTTTTTGAAAATCTTGGCTATTTGAGATTGTATTGAGATCGGCCTGTAATTCTTCCCGTCCTCTTTCGCACCTTCCTTGAAGATCGGAACAATATGGCTTGTTTTGAGGGCGGAGAGGAATATCCCTGCCTTAAGGCTCCGGTTGAACAAGTTGCAGAGTGTCAGAGAAAGAAGTCCACTGGTTTGCTTCATGACGATTGGCGGGATTCCAACCGGTCCACACCCTTTCTTGTATCCAGCTGGACAAGCAAGGATTTGACCTTATAGGGTATAGTTTCCAACAAGGATACACATTCCAGGGATCTATCAATGTACTCCGGGGGGATTTGAGGGTGAAAGAGAGTAGACACTTGAAAAGTGTGTGGCAAAGAGATTTGCCATATCTGATAGGATGCTATACTCATGATCCCCCAGTTTAACTGTTTGCTCTAATACTAATTTATAGCTGCCAATCTCTAGTGCAAGAAAGCCAATAAATGACTCAAAGTATTCCTTGTAATTATAAAATGGATTGCTATAGAGCCAATTTTTGCAATCATATGGAACGTTTACCTGGGCTAGTCACGTATAACATTGGCTAGTAAGTTAAAAAATCTTTTGCCTGTAACATACAATATATTTTAGGTTTTTCTAGCCTATATCTGTTTAGGAACAAAAAATCAGATGTATATTAGACATAATATCTACTTGCACATCTGTTTTTGAATATAACAACGACATATTACAACCTACATGGTACGTATTATTTATGTTATTGTCTTTTTACCAACTTCTTGGACATTAAACAGACGTAACGATTTTGTAAAAAAATCTATTTTTATACATGCGAAGAAATCTATAGTTATATTCTAAAAGTGATTGGTAAAATATGAGTTGTTTGAAAGGACAACGTTATTCCATCTCCGTACCTATTATTTAAATGGGTAGTCATTATGGTTTGCTTTACCTTTTATTTCAATTGATTGATCGTGAACGGAAATATTTGGAAATATTTGTTTTTATAGAATTTACAAGAATTATATATTAAAAATATCAGCTAATAGTCACTAATAGTAATAACAAAATTTAGACAAGGAAACTAAGTAATAGAGTAAGCAGTGTATTGAACAAAATGGCCAGCATAATGGAAACAGTGTTTCATTAAAGAACAATGGATAACTTCGTTATTAAATTCACGTTTATCTTCTCATTGAGTGGCTTCTGAATTCCGCTTTGTTGCTTTGTGCACTTTTTAATCTTGTCTAATGTCCGACAGATGCTAAATTATATATTTGTCAATATACATAAATGTTAAGTATTATACAACTAGTTTATATATATAATTCTTGGGAAACTGTTTATTTTTAATTTGTCAATTCCAATGTTGCAGCTTACTATTTATCTTTAAGTACATTTAAATTTATTTTCTAAGTTTTGTCAATGATCCAAATTATTTCAAACGATTCGTTCACTGATTTAGTATCATATCTTGTGAAGGTGAGCGACTATAGGCCTATGACTACTTTACAAAGTACTAATGGTGGGGAGGATCTTTCCCATCATGTAGGTTAATTCGAGTTCCAAGATTGCTTCAAATTAGTTATATGCTATTTGACATTAATCTGCCTGCAGTGAAAGCACTGAGTAGTCTTTGAACATTTCTCCTTAAAGTATAACTTGAGACTATATCAATACAAAGCATATTGAAAAGACCGCCTTTTTTAGTCTAAATCCTACTGTTATTACAGAGAAGACTATCGAGAAGGAATGAGGAACCATCATTCAAACTGTTCGTCTTGTGTTGCCTGCTGGCAGAATTGTAATACACCAGAGTTCAAAAATGCCGTTTAACAGTACAGAGCAATCACGATACGAGAGTCTTTAGAGTTTCTCTTTGAAATAGTTTTGTTGCATAATGCATGATTTTTTATCTATTTTGAATCAATGAGCGGTTAAAAGGCATTGAATATGAAGAGGCATTAGGTAAAATATCAAATTTTCACGTATCGTTTCAAGATGTACGTTTTTTGTAATACATTAATATTTACAGTGCTGGGTACAACTCCAAATATTTGAGGATATAGAGTGAATTTTATTTTTGATTCACTTGTAATATGGCACCTTAGTGTTTCAAGAATATTGCTGCAATAGCAATTTGCCTATAAAAAATATAATACTGTATTCATAAAAACTCTTAGTACTAGTGTAAAATTTCTAAATACATATGGATAAAACTCATAATTGTTTATAAATTGTTAGTTTGTAGAGAGTGTGCTAAGATAACTATAGATCTTAGGCTTCTATTGATATCTATTAAGTGAATACTAGTAACAGTAAAACCATACAGGTTCTGTTATTAACATAGCTCACCAGCCTTTGACTCAAATTTATCTTTCTAGTAATAATGCTATTAAGTAATTACAATACAAATATCTGCTCGTATAAGCAGGAGAGGGAACTGTGTCTTAATTGAGCATTTCTTCCCACCAAATCCATTCGGAAAAATGTTTTTAATACATAATATATTTTAAGAATGTCCCTGTTGTAATTTTTTTAAAGCACATGCATAAAATAAATTTTAATAATAATAATATTGTTTTATATATATTTTTTTTTAATTTGAAATCTAGAGATAAAGTTATATTAAATAAAATAAAAAAAAAGTGTAAGTCTAACTTTAATATTTATTGTTGACAATATAATATTGTATTTGATTGAAACGTCTGTAAAATAAATCGCCAAATGAATAATAATACATATATTCTATCTCAAATAATAATACTATATAAGTTTAACGTATTACGTTAATTATAGTGAGAAATTCCTTAATTTACGTTCATACCGATCTCAGACTTTATTGAATCAACAAGAGTGTATAAATGGACTTATACGGGATTTGGTTTGAGGATGGTAAACGTCGTTACTGGTGTTTCCATGGAGTTATTTCCATTTACTGATTTATCAGCTTCTTATTCGTTAAATATCTTTTTTTTTATTTTAACAAGAACATCTATTATCCATCTCATCACCAGATTTAAAATTACAAGG